>VZRQ01010237.1:663671-690427 GCA_013397975.1 Machaerirhynchus nigripectus | reverse complement strand
CCCAAAGATGGTCAGTGACAGCTCTAAACAATCCCAGGGTACAATACAGGTTTAATCAGATAACCACAGGATGAGAAAAATCAGCCTGAAATGCAGATCTAATCTGTCCAAAAGTAGGGTGAAATTTAATTTCCCTTCACGTATTAGCACAAGCAGAACTATGCACTGAACTCGTTTATGCTGGGATCCCCACCTCCAGGCACACTGAGATCACTGCTTCATTTTTACTTTGTTGCAAAGCTGTCAGGATTTCTTACACAACTTACATGTGCTAATGATCAGGACTACCCAAGCAATAACCAGGATTCGTATGTCATAATTATTTGGGTTATATAAGGCCTGCAGAAGAGGAGTTTTAGCTTGTAAAGTGGGTCTGGTCTTTCTCACAGGCTGCAGTGTACTACCAGAAACACAGAGCTAAAGGCACAATGGTGAAACACAAGTGATGAAATCACCACTGTTCTTATAGCAGGTAACAATTCATTTTGGAGGGGTTGGAACCATCTGTTACTACCTGTATAATGGCACTTCTTACAACTTGGCAGCTAAAACCAGGCTGTAAAGAGGGAGTAGAAGCTGCACCTTTCTCTCCGTGTCTTTGTAGTGTGGTGGGAAGTGAAGGGAAATAAAATTGTCCACATTAGTTGATACACAGGCAAAACTGTAATTTTGGAGGGGGGGATTGTTTACCTTAAAAGCAGTGTAAATCAGCTTGAAACTGAATTAAACAGGTGGCTGACCACCTGTACATAATGATTAACTGTGCTTACACAATAATTTATGTGAAAATGTTGTCAGACCCTGATAACATCACATCTGCTACTACTGTAGTATTGTGCAGAATGTTTGTATGTATTATTACTTTGAAAAAACAGTTAGGTGTTACTGACTTTTCTTCCCTGTGTATTGCATTGAGGTAAAGTGTTTGCACTGGAAAGTTTAATATTCTTCCAACTGTTTTAAATTTTTAAGTATCTTATTTGTGCGCGTTTGGTCACTTGAACCAAAAATTCTGTAATTTTAAGTACTGAAAAGTATCTGAATTAGTCTAATAAACCATTACATTTTTAGCACTAAAATTGCTGTTGAAACACCTTACTACTTATAAATATATATTCAATTGCTGCTCTACAAATATTTCAACATGCTGGAGTCTTCTTTACCTTTGAGAGTATTATAAACAAAATGCTTTGATTTTTATTCAAATTCTAATTTATGCAAGTAGAACCACATTCTTACCAGACACGATTTTAAGCAAGGTATACCTCTAGGTCTGTGAATTTACCGTCATAAACAGAAGCAAAATCAGAATCTGACTACGTGGCATGTGTTCCCATTGAAGGAAGTGAAATCTGCATATGAAAGTACAGTGTTAACCCAACAGTCATGAATTCTGGCTGTTGTGATCACCACACCACTCATTCATCCAACCACTGAAGTGAAAGAGCTCCAGAGCCCATGCAGGTTTACAAAGGAGAAGGTGAAATTCATATCAGTTTATTATACATAGAGGTGAAGACAAATGATTCAGGACCTGTTTCATGAACTTTTCATCCAGCCCTCTTTTGAAAGGGCTCCAGATTCCCTCAGAGAGATGTGGCAGTCCCCAGCTTATTGTCACTTCAGCCATTCACTGGCAGTGTCCAGTTGTATCCAATCTCCATCACAGTGGGAGAATTCAAGTTTGGTGATATTCTTAGAACACCTGGGTTCTTGCACAATTGGGAAGTACTACACAATTCTTGGGAATGGCAAATCAGATTCGCTGGATTAGAAAAAATAGTAACAACCATACATTTTATCAAACTGCTAATGTTATCCCATTTATATCACAGCAGCATGTTCAATTCCTTGCACATTTGCATGTCTGAAGGAACTCAGTCCAGGAGTTTTCAAATTCTTCATTAGTTATCTTAAATTCAAACCTTGAAGGTACATATAAAACTACATTTTTTGCTTGTTTCATATTTTCATTTAAAAAAATATAGATGTCCAATTGCAGCCCTGTTTCTTTTCCTAGAAAAATATAAAAGAGACTACCAAACCTCTTCTGCTATACCATAAAGACTGTTGTAATTTTTCTAAATTTGCCCTAGTCATTAATATTAGAATGCCAACAGACATATTCTTATCTGCCTGCACCCCTGGAGACACCTCTTAGGGCAATGACAAAACTACAAAGGAAATTTAAGGTTTATGAGAATGCTGCTTGTAAATTCTATTTTATCAGAACAGGTCCTGGAGTGCCCTCGACACCAGCATCCATGAAAAGAGGACACATATGTACCACTTCATCAGGAACAATACACTTCTCACAGAGTTGCCTGCATGTGGCTGTGCCTGTCCTGTTATCCACAGCTCCTGTTTCTGTGTCGCTGGTTCTCTGCATTCACAGTAGAACAAATACCATAACTATCAGTTAGGAGAGCTTCAAACACCAATTGCAGTGGCAACATTTCTAGTACGATTAAAATTCTAGCCTAACTCACATTTGATTTGGGGAGTCACTACTTCTTAACAGGATAAATGGAAGAATCCATTGAAAAAACACATAACATGTATTTTCTGTCTCCAGCTGAGTCTATATAGTCAGTTGGCCTCTGGACCCTTGGATTTTATATCTATCCCATCACTTTCCAAGCTATAATTCACTCCTTGTCTTTCAGCACTATGCTAACATGAACAGGCTTTTTTTTACCACACAAAATCCTCTGACAAATACATTTGATGACTCATAATTGTTCTGCTTTGTTTCTTGCAGGCACGCCAAGAGCATTATGTCCATTGCACAGGAGTTGACTGAATTTATTAACACTTACCATTAATATTAACCATATCCTTTCATTAAAAAAAAAAAAACTGCCACTATTGTGAAGGATTTATTTTTATTAAAATATAGAACAGATGTAAATCTAAAATAATCCACTCAAGCAAGTGTTCAGAAAAAGACTAGAGAGAGATGTCTGTCACCCTTAATAAAACACTGATTTGAAAGCCATGGCTGCCCAAAATCACAGTTCTGCCCCTTCTCTTTTTGGATGCCTCCTCCTGTTCAGATTTTGGAGTGAAGATTCCCTGCACATGGATTGCAGGTTGAGTCTCTTCTGAGGTAATTTCTTTCTGTTACACAAAAGATAGAAAAGGTCCTGCCACCCTGTAACTACATTGTAGTTTCTAATTCACACACTTTGCGTGAATTTTGCTCTTTCCCCTGCATTTAGAGAAGAGGTTAATGTCTTGAACACCCAGAAAACATATCACATTCATGCCATGTTCTCCCATAGAAAACCCCCTTTTCTCTTTAAACTGGCATGGCAAAGCATTAATGGGCTGCAACGCAAAAAGTACAGCCAAAAAATGTGCTGGTAGTGTAGCAGCTCTTCTTGGATAGAAAAGTATTCCCTTCATTTAAATCTCTCCAACTCTAGTACACCATACTTTATTAAAAAAAGTTCTTTTTATTTCCTCTGTTTCTGTGTTGTTATTGCCCCACTTGATGTCAGACATCATGCCAACAAGGAATACTGGCAATTCTGCTTTTAGGTAATATAGATATGGCTTTATTATGATGTCTTTTTAATACAAAGAAGTAATTACAGTGTTTGTTTTGGTAATGTCACTGATTACAAACACTCATAAGCAGCAAGAATTTGAAGCAGGAGAGAACCCAGGACACAGGCATAGGCATCACCTTCTCCCACTTTGCAAAGCTATCTGTACGTACAACTGTGTGTGCTTTGGTGGGGCATTCATCCCACCATCTCTGTCCTGGGCATGGTCTTCAGAAACATAAATAAAATCAGTGTTTATTTTATATTTTGACCAGGGTTCCCTTCTTTAAACAGTTTGGTTACTCCTGTTTGTGTTTTGATTTTTTAAAGAGTATCAGGGCCCACCTCATTTTCTGGTTGCCATAAGGGCTGATGGAGAGAAAACAAACACAGGCTGATGTAGCTGCTCCATGCATCATCCCTTTCCCAGCTATCTCTGTTGGGCAGGTAGTTTGCATCAAAGAACACAATGATTCCTGACAATTTAGTGTTGGAACAAAAACTGTGCAAGCATTTGACATGCTTTTCATTAATAGATATGCTTCTTGAGCTTTATTATATGTAATGGTAATACATTTATGCAGGTATTACAGGTTGATAAAAGATGGTATCTCTTGGTGTTTGCAATGAAGGTTGGAAAACAATGTAGCAGATATGGACTACATTGGACCTCCTAAAATAAACATCAAATTAGAGATGCTGGTCAAAAGCAACAGTCAGGAAGTGATGGAATTAACAATACCAATATTTGGAGCTAGGTTTTTTTTTCTGGTTCCAAGCTATTTTTTCCAGACACCAGCAGGTCCCCAAAGCAGCACATTGTGTAGCAACCTCATCTGGCACTGGAACAGATATTTTTTCTTGCAAGATGAGACACATCCCTGACTGTAGACGTCCCAGAGAGAGATGCTGAACTCTACACCAGTTGTTTCTGGTTTCATCTAAAGCTAGAGAAGATAAAGAGAAGCAGTGTCCACAGAAGGGGTTTATTTCGCACAACTTGAACATTTTCCTTAGGGTGAAGCAAATCCCCACTGGAATTGCCTTTTACTCCCACTTTTACACCAAAAGAGTTAGAGATGACAAGGGCAGACTTAGACACCCAGCTTTAGACATGCCAAAGAGAGAAAAATAAATTCCCAAACCAAACACAAATTCCTAAAGATTACAGGGGAATTCTGAGAAACCCCTGAATGATGAAAATTTGGAGGCAAACTGCAAATCAGTCTATTACACTTCAGTCATCTCATGAGCCTTGGAGGTCTTATGAAGATTTTTTTTTAAAAGATATTAAAAAGAGGTCTAGAATGAAGGCTGGTGTGAACAGCCAGGAGTCTCTGACAATTAGGAGAATTACTCTGCCTTTCACTGGATATTTTCCAGTAACTGCTCATTTTAAATCTAAGCGATTTCTTGATAACACACTTAAAGATCTTTTTTTCTAAAGTGACCTCTTTAGCTAATGACTTAGGTGAGACATTTGTTAGCATTTGCTGCACTCATTGTCTTTCATATTCAGTGACTAAGTTCGTGCTGTCAGCAGATGAGTTCCTATCTGCATGTCCTTAACAAAGAGATTTAACAAACAGATGCAGTTATGGTCAGATTTTTTTCAACTCTGCCTTTAGCATACAGTCACTCAATATTTAAAATTAGATATTGAATGATGTTAAAATAACAGCACTCTTTTCCTGGCTCTTCATATATAAAAATTTTGGGACCTGCCTTACATGCCTCTTGAACCAAAGACATTAGTCTTTATGTGTTAGTCTTTAAGCTTTTTTTACTGAGTGCCAGTGAGCACTGGGTTTATGAAATCAGAGAGAAACTGTGAAAAATGTTGGTTAGGACAGACATGAAATCCTTGAATCTATGACTCTTTGTATTTTGATCAAGTTCTGCATTTTTAAAAAATATTTTTTATTTAGGTTTCCTGTATGGAATAGATCTTGGTGTTGCATGGTGAAGCTGACAGGCCGGAGAACAACACTGCCATAACGTGGTTTGTTTCTGATAGTCTCACCAGGGTCACTCAGTTATTCTACATTTTGTGCCTGTTATCTCTGGCTTGGATTCCACTGCCCAAGCAGTGGAGCAAGGGAGCTCCACTGAGGAGCACAGGGATGGTCCTGAGGATCTTTCCCATTACTCTATACTTTATTTACAATAAATGTCTATGTGCATACTGAATATATCAACTCCATACTACTTTCAGTCACCCAAAACAGGGGTTTATTGTCCCATACTCCTTTGATGTGAATATTAGACTTCAGCTAATGCTACTTGAATCTACCAGCATTGCCAACAAGAGATACCTTCAAAGAAAATATTTGATGCAGACATCATGCCTCTCTTTACAAAATGCTTCCTTTACATCTTCAAACCAATTTTATTTCCTACATGGCCTTTTAAGCAGAAGTTCTGTCCTTTGTGTGCAAAGTAGGACCAATTCTTGAAGCCACATTTGGTCTAAGCAGAAACACCTCATTTGTGCTTTCCTTTGTCCTTTGTTACAGATAGGACAATAAATTAGTACCATGGGCTTCTCACCTATACTTTTTGGCACCTTCAGCATGGGAATTCAAACAGCAGTGATCACCCATGTCTTTCATATGGGAGAGAATACTTGGCCAGCTGAATACTGGCTACAGGGGAGATTGTCCTGAAAAAGTTAAACTGTTTTGTGAAAAAGATTGGAGAGAATTGCTTTGTGACAGCGTAGCCACAAAACACCTGAGCTTGTGCTTTAACTATTTGAAAGACTGGCAATATCTACAAGATATACATTGTATATATACAATGATATATTGTAGATATACAAAATATCTTCAAGAGGGTGCTCACTTATGCAATAAAATCACTAAGGGAGTCTTGCTTTGTTGTCTCATCATTTTTTCTCATAGGAAGTTTCAGTGGTATTAGGGATATCAAGGTCCCATATTTTCTGAAGGTAAGTTTTTCAAAAATTTCTTAGGAGGCTGGCTTCAGGCTTCCGTTTTTGAACACCAGGCTCACAGAGAGGTCTTCTTTGGGCCTTCAGTTAAAAATGCATGGCTTTGGATTATCAGGGAAGGTCTGCCCTATGCAAGGATGTGTGGTGCACAGATCCCTATGAAAGCACCAGCCAGGCTATGTCAGCCCTAGAAGGATGGCTTGTTTGTGGAGGTCTGTGTTTGGAGTCAGTGGGTTCTGCTGCAGGCAGCTTTTAGTAAATCAAGTGATTAAGTGCAGACAAGTCAAGCAGTTTGTTGCTGCATTGAGAGTTACTCTGTTGCCTACTTTGCTTATGCCAGACACAAAAAAACGCAATTTGTCTGATGTTTCTGAGAAAGTCATCAAAGATGTGCTTCATCCTTGCAGCCTCCCTCATTCCTGCCATGCCTTCGTTTCTCCAGCAGCAATAGCAAGGTTCCCATGCAAGTCTCCCATTATCCAGAGCTCTCTTCTTCCCAAGCCAGGAGCAGTCTGGCTCCCAGCCCCTGGCTGCAGGTTTTGCCTGTGCTGATGAAATGATCTGAGCCAACCTTTCCAGAGTGAATATCTCCACACAGTGTTACTCTGAGCCATGTACATGGCACACATCTGTCTGGAAGAAGATTTACAGTGCAATGCAGAAACGTGCCCTCAAAGACACAAAGAGTTAATGCAGTGTAATTTTCCTAATAAAACTAAAGGCAATGCATCATTTTTTTTATAAGCTATGGCAGGCTGTGTGACACCATGTAATTTTTGAGGAATTTTATACTTTGCAAGAAAACAACAATACCCTGTGTCTTTTTAAGACTGTTTTTTTCCTGCCAAAAACACCCATTTGTTTTGTTCTGATTGCAGTATAAATATTGTGGTGAAGAAATTTAATGACGGCTACAAAGATTCTTTTATTTTACCTTGTGAAGGGATATTTCAGAAGTTTACCAGGCATATTAATCTCAAGTGAATGAAAAGTTCTATGCACTGTCGATTTGCTGAAGTAGACCCTACAGGAATAAATGCAACAGTAAAACATTAGTCAGCATTAACATATGCAAAGTGTCCCAAACCCTTCTATGGCCCATTTGGTAAATCAGTAACTGTGTGGCACAGATAGGTAAAGATAGGAACTTTTTGTGTCATCATTCTACAAAAGAGAGACACTATGAGTAGCTCAAGCCCCAGCTCTCCCCTGCTGGCTGGCTGCATGAGTTGAGAACCACAAGCAGCATCACTGAGCCTGATACAGGAGAGATATCTGCCTTGCAGACACTCATGAAAGGGATCCCTCCAAAAAATCTTGCCTCTGCTTGGAAGTATGGTTCCCCCTTTGACATCCCAGCTGGGATAATGTGCTTATGCTTCAGCACTTCCACAGAGCCACATGTAAAATTAAGCCCAGTAAAAGACAAAGTCAGGACTGAAATGAATGGTGATTGTCAAAACCCAGCTTCTCTCCAGATTCTCTATTACAAATGTAACATAAGTCAGTCCCTGCTGCTTAGGTCAGGAAACAAATTACCCTTTTAGTAAGTCAGTTTTCCTTATTTGGTTTAAATAAGAAAACTGGTCCCAGGTGTGGGGTCCCCTTTAGCAGTGAGAGAACTAGGAATAATACCTGGTGTTGATTTATGTGGGAGGAGGTGCTGACCTTAGTCTGAGCAATGAATGGGTTTGGGAGCCATTGCCCTGTGCTCTGACGAGTTTGGAGGCAGAAGTTTATTGCTGCTGAGCTAGCTGCTCCCAAGAAGGGCTCTGGGAACTTCAGACTGATCTTCCCAGCCAGGAGTAGTTATGGAAACCTGCTGGCACCTCTAGCTTTAGCGCCCTGCCTAATGCAGGAGCTCGCAGACTTAGAAAGCAGCAGTCATTCAGGGGGCTGGAGGTCAATGTTCACCACCAATGGATTCCAGACAGGTTGTGAAAAAACCTGCAGCTGGCCATCAGTCCCAGAGCTGGCTTAGTCCCTGATCCCAAGGGCTATGGCCTGATAATTGCTTTAGGCTAAATGCTGCAGCTTATTCTCTAGCCATGGCTTCTCCACATGCTAGGAATGACTTGGTTTCAGACTCACTCTAAGGCCACCTCCCCCTCTGAAGGACCACCACAGTCCTGCTGCTCTGTAGCCCTCACATAACCTTCCTATGAGGGGAAAACAACTTACTCTGGTTTATTTTCAGCTCACCATCCCATTAACCACTCTGAATTATTCTTCTATCAAACCTATTTATTTCTTCTGCTACCATTTCAGAAGCATAAACCTATTTTCTGTCTCTGTGTAACTGATTTAAATGCTTGTTTTTCTGAAGCCCCATACAACAATCTAGAGGAATCCTTGACTGCTGCATCTGCTAGCTGTTGTTATTGCTGCATTGTACTTAACTACATTTGTAAACTATTTTCTTATTGATGGGTATTTCAACCCGTTCTTTCATATCTATAAAGGAGACAGTCAGTTGTAACAGTAGCAATGTAAGATATGTTTCATCTTTTTAAAGAACAAGACAGAAAAACACATTGCAATATACTTTCAGATTTTGAAATTACAGAATATAAAAATTGAAGTCTCATGAACCTTAATATTACTAACAGAAAGAGTACTTGGTTTTCAATGTCATATTTTTCAAGATGATATTGAAAGGGCAGAGAGCAGAAGGCATAGCCAGTGCTAGGCACTTGGGAGCAATGTGTAAGTGTACACAAAGCTGTTTTGATGGTTAAACAGAGATATATGTTGCATTTGATTTAAAAAAAAATCTGAAGTACATTAAACATGTGATTTCCTTACATTTTGGTGGCACTGAGTCATGTCTATAGATCCCAGTGGGTGCCTCATAGCATCTTTAAACATCCAAAGACATTTAGACAGCTATGATGGAGGAGTCCTGCTAAATGGCAACAGGGAACTTTCAAGCCCCTGCTCACCCTTTGCTGGGAGATATCAAAGGGCTGAATTAATAATAGAGAGTTCAAAATGACATAGAAAGAAAAATAGGGAATACAATAAAGATGAAGAATTCATGCTTGTATATGTATATGTATGTATATACACTCACACACATTCAGGCCTAAAGTCGGGGCAGTATTTAAGTTTGTATAAAACCAGAATAGGAATAGGAGGTGTTTTATCTGACTGCATGCTTGATTGCAGGAATTCTTATAAATGAACCCTCAGGAGCTCACAGCTGAAAGGATGATCCATTTGCTACTTGCCATGTTATCTCTTCTAAGAGGTGTAAATGAATACGAAATTCACTTCTGCATGACTCCTGAAAATGACAAAGCATTTCTTATCTAACCATGGAATAAGAAAGATGATCCACAGTTACTAATGGTACTGACGTGTAATCTTGTCTGACATCCCTCCTACAAGCATTTATTAGTGATTTGCTGAAGAGAGGACATATGACTAGCAGGGGTCAGTTAGTCATTGAGTTTGGCTGAATTTCATATTTGGATCCTGTGAAAGGCTGATCTCTGACTATCTTAGAAACATTTAAATGTAAAGTAATCACCAATGGCAACATATAGGAAGAATCAGCTTTTGTTTACGACATTTATTTCCTAGTGTGCATAAGCGCTGCTTCAGCCTACCCCCAAAATGATGAATTTGTTTTCAAAACTTCTTTCTAACTTGTCCTATAGTATTTTTTCTTCTTTTTTTTNGGCGGGGGAATGATGAGTGATGGGGCAGTTTGCCATCCATTTCCCTTTCCCCTTTTTTAATTTCATAATAATTTTCAGGAAAGATAAAGGACATTTCCCTCTTGGTCTCTTAAAAGCATAAGGATTAAATAGATACTAAGTTTTTTCAATAAAAAATCCTCAGAATAAATGGCATCTGGAACACTGTGCTATCTCTAGGCTTTCTCATCCACTGGGGTCACAGCTGAAGTGGTGGGAAATGTAGAAGGGCTACCTACAAGGACTTTAACTCAACTCCTGTTCTGATTCTATGCAGCAGCTCAAAGAGAAGATTCAAGAAATTATTGTACCATAAATCAACTTGATTCATTCCCTCTTGGAATTAATGGAGATAGTGCCTGTGGGCTGTACCCACAATGAGGAGTGTGAGGCCAAGAAGAGTGGCTACTTGGAGTGGAACGTCTCGTGCAGAGGATATGAAGATCTCATTATTTACAGTTCAGGGTTTTTCCCCCTCTGACATGCTCTAGTCTGGTCCTGTGGTCTGCATGCCACAGGAATTTGCTCCAAAGGAATTTGCTCTGGAGCAATTGGCAAGTAAAGGTTCACTAAATGAAGACAGTGAGGAACTCTGCTATGTAAGCACAAGCTCCAGCTGCAGGGTCGATGTAACACACCCTCACTGCACAGCCTTGGAAAGTCCTCAAGCTTATTACCCCAATTCTGAGAGCTTTTATAGTGAGTGGAATTTGAAAAACACTGGGATTTTTTCTGAGTGTTGGCCTTGCATTCCTGGGGACCTGAAACTTCAACACTGGCATTACGTCTGAAATCCTTTCTGAAGTGGATTTATGTAACCTTAAATGTTTTTTGGTGTTGGTTTTGGTTTTGGTTTTGTTTTTAGGGTTTGAGTTGGGGTTTAAGTTTTTGGGTTTTTTTTAAATGAGTTTCAGTGTAAATTAAGGCACATTCTTCTAGGACACGGCACGTTGGAGATGTTCAATGAGAATTATCATCTCCCATTTATTTTTGATTGGTACTTAAATGGGTAATTACTATGGGCTTATCATGAATGTTGGCTGAAAGCACTGCTTTTGAAGTGTTGCTCACAACATCCATCAAAGAAGTTCCGGTTCTTGCAGGTTATCTGCTTCCTTGTGCTCAACACTGCAACTGGTTGCAAGGAGTCAGCAGGATGTGTTCAAGTCTCCTCCAGTCATGATGGATAGATGGATTTATACTCACACATTCTGTGAAGACAGCGGTTACAACATTGTTGAAATATAGCATGCAAGTGCTTTAGGTAGTCTTAAAGTCTTTAAGCAGCTTTTAAAATAATGCTAGAAGAATGTCCCACTGCTACGGGAAAGGAGTTTTTCTAGAAAGTATGGGAAAGTTTAGCAATTGTGCTAGGATTTAATATCTTTCTGTCACAGATGGGATCTCTGAGATAGAGAGTAGCTAGTGAGTAGCCTGATGTCATAAAACAGCTGAGGGGATGGTCATGAAAACCTGCTACCCTTATGCCCAGAACAGCTGTTTTGTCTTCCTAAACAGCCTGCTGGAGCTTCCCCTGCTCTGAGCAGGAGATTGGCCCAGATGATCTTCAGAGACCTCTTCCAACATCAACTAACTTGATGATTCTCCAAAAGTTCCACCATTTTTCTCTGTTCTGTGTTTCACTCACCAGCTTTACAGTTAAAGCTAAAAATATCGTGCATCACTTCTCAGTGATGTCTGATTAGCCTTAGGCTCTTGAAAGTCACACACAGACAAAGAATTCATCTTCCTGTGGGTCCTTATGGAGCCCAAATTCACTGCCCTACAGGAAATACGTGTGCTTATGAATGCAAAGTGAAACACTTAAATGCTGCAGTGCCAAGACACCCTTCCTAACCTGCCAGGATCTGAGTTCCGAGAGCTGCTTCAGCTGACGTGGATGAGGAGACCAGATGCTGAGGCAGGCAGGAGCAATAGAGGTGTTGCCTACATGTGTCACCATCCTGAACTCAGATGTCACGTGGTTAATTATAAAGGAATTGAGAAAGCTTTATGACTGCTAAAGGATATCCATGAGATAGAGACTGTAATGTACATTCAGTTACTAGCTTGGTTTCTTCAAGGGTTATATTTATTTTAAATAGTATTTTCCTTTTGATTTAGAGAGCAATTTATTTAAATTGTGCATAGAAGCAAGGTATGCAAAAGCAATTTTTTTGGTCAACATTTCATTACTTCATAATCTGATTTAAATCTACAATGACTTACTAATATTTGTTACATCCTATATATTACTGATAATTAGCATAATCTACTTGATGTGACTTCTCAATGATTTAAAAAACTTCTGAGATGCCACTTACATGATGTGGTAGCTCATGCTGTGGATAAGTTTGAGTCCTAGTCTGCATCATCTTTTTTTTTTATTACTAACAGTATTTTAGTTATTATTACAACTAAAAAATTATTATACCTACTTGGAAGAAAAATGAGTCCTTTCTACTAACGAAGAGAAACTAAATAAGTCAGAAATTAAGCAAAAACATGTGACAATGTTGTATTCATGTTCCTTCTATTTAATTTTAAAGAATACCCCTTTTGTGTTGATACTGAGGTTGTAAACATTATAATTAAATGTTTCATTAACATGGGACTAACCCACTATAGTAAACACTACCTTAGTAGGAGATTTTTGCAGGGTTATTCAGTTCTGTGGTATTCCTTCTAATTCTTTTTATCCTTTCCATACCAGTTATTG
This sequence comes from Machaerirhynchus nigripectus, assembly GCA_013397975.1. Lineage (NCBI taxonomy): Eukaryota > Metazoa > Chordata > Aves > Passeriformes > Dicruridae > Machaerirhynchus > Machaerirhynchus nigripectus. Next base: position 677,503 of record VZRQ01010237.1, on the reverse strand, counting down.
TATGCTTTCACTTATTAATCTATTTCAGAGTATTAAGAGAAAATACCATTTTTTTGATTGCATTATCTAATTCTGTCTCAACTACATGGTTTTTTTTAGTGACATCAGTACCTCTGCCATGTTTTCCGAAACACATAATCTAACTAATTCTTATTGCATCTTACTTTTCGTAAGCAAGGAGCAAAAGGAGAGATACCTAATGCCCCTCTGCTCCTTTTTGCTGTATCACTGTGTAACAGAAAACACACGGAGAAGGAGCATCTGGATGGCTGTCGTGTTTCTTTGAATCTTTTTGAGACTGACAAAATACATCACATTTTTTCATGTTAGAGAACTTTGAGAGAAAGGAATTAATTTTCTCACCAAAATAATAAGACAACACAAAAAAAAAAAATGGAAATTGCACCTGGAGCATTTGCAAGGCAGTGACTAGATCAAGCTCCATGTGATGAAGCTACAAATGGCCCTTGGGAAGGTCAAACTGAGAGCTGAGCTGCATGACTCAAGCTCCACCTCTTCTTCCACATAAGAAACACTACAGAAATTCAAGAAGAAATGAAATAACTGTACTACTGTCTCAGTCAAATGGGTTTTCAAAGCTCTTGCTCTGGGAGTAATTAAGAGGTGACAATCACTAGACAAGGTAAAAAATGTCTATTGCAACAGCAAGGCTCTCAAAATGAATTTCCCTCTCAGGGGGTTGTTGCCTAAATAAATTCAGACAACATAATCCAGCAAGATTATGAGACATGAATTGTAGGGCTCCTAGAAAATGAAGACCCCAAATTCCAGAAATAGAAAACATAGAGTGAAAGGCACACTTGTTCAGGTTAGGGAGCTGCATTCAGGGCTTGCCCTTAATCTTTCTGAAAAACTCACTAATGGGCACCTAACACCTTCAGCTGCACTCTCTGCAGGACTTTGCCCTACAAAGTAGCCAGTGTGACAGATCTACAACCTGAGTATAAATCTTATAAATCTTATAAATCCTTAGTTATAAATAAACTAAATAATCTTATTTAAAAAGTTAAAAATAATCTTATAAATCCTTAGTTATAAATCAAATATTATGGTTTTTTTCTAAAGTAAGAATATATTTCCCAAGCATTTCTGTGTTCAAAAATAAAATGTCTTTCATACTGGAATTTAAGATACTGTGAGTTCTAAGAAGCAATCTTGAACCTCAGTATGCTCTAAATCCCTCATATTTGCTCTCTCCCTAATAAATATAGTATAGAATATTGCGATTCTTCTTCCACTTAGTATATAACACATTTTTACTAATGAGAATCATAGTTACGTATTAAAGAACAGTAGCCTACTATTCTAGCTGCAGTTTGCAGTGCAGTGGGTTAAAAAATAAAGCACAGCCTCAATCTTAAATTTCACAGATGATATGCTGGCTCTGTGGAAGTCAATTAAAATTTTGCCATTGATTTCCAATGGTGAGAATGTTCCATGATACAGGTTTGGACTGTAAAAGAAATCAATATTATTTTGAGACATTTACTGGCTGAATTCTGTTTATTTTTAGTTCCCTTGATTCCTTCATGTGGACCAAGAGACATTCATTCAGAGGACTTTGTGGACTGATAGTTTAATGAATATGATTTAAACATGAGGCAACAGCCTAAATCATATGACATTGCTTTCAGTTTTCAAACTTCCTTTTTATTATCAAGGTGGGGTTTAGCATAGCAAAATGAAAAATTGACACACAAGTCGAGGAATATCAAACAAGATAAAACACACATCCCAAATACTTTGTTAATAATGATCTGGTTTTGTGTGAGCACACAACGTATGTGTATGTACTTTAGAGAAATCTGCCCTCTCCAGCATTTGAAAATGAGTAAAAGTGAGTAATTTTGAAAGAATTTCAAGAAATTGTAGCAGAGAAAATCAGCTTGCAGACTGAGCCCTTACCTGCCCAGTTTTTGCCAAGAATAATTTTCTCCAACAATGTTAATCATCCCTGAAAATATTAGTTTAAAGGATGCATTGAAAGCATGTTGCTGTATCTGTACTTCACGAAGTTGTTATGAAATGGAGCATGTATTTTTACTTTACAGTGTATTAATTTTCAGATTTACAAGGTACTTTAAAAAAGCATAACAATTTTATGCCTATTTTCAATTAAAGGAGATAATTTAGTTCACAATATCTTTGCAGCAAGCAGGTTGGTTAAACTAATATATGGCATGTGATATGATATGGTTGCTTCAGCTGCTGTATATTAAAATGTATATATGGCCTATAGTTTTATAAAATTAGAAGGAGGGCATTTTTCAAATTTAAAGATATTCCTTTTATAGCTTTTCTTTTAAGTTCTTTGAAAGCAGCTTGGCTCTTTTCTTATTTTATAAAGTGGGAAGGTGTTTATCAGTATTAAATGCACTGCAATATACTCTACATACAGAACAGGCATGTGTGCATTGCATGTTAGATAATATTGTTCTTTCATAATTTATCCACATGGTACACACAATTTTCCTCAGAGAGGGAATATATCCAGCATGTTCACAGGATCCATACACTCCAAATATTTGGACCTCTCTGAGACGTTAAGGGAGTTACCTCATGAGATAGATCACACGCTCTTGTTTCTCTGCGAAAATTAGGTGGTACCTTAATTAATGCTGAATTGCAGCGGAATTCCGTGTGAGCACTTAAAACACTCACAAGGCTACAGAATGAGTTAATTATGATCAGTGTTATTACAGTGAATACCAAATGAATTAATAGTGCTGGCACATTTAAAATGAAGTGTTAGCTAGGACTGCGGCAGAACGCGTAAGGTTAAACATTATGTGATGAAAGGCGTCTCCTGCAGAGCGGGAAGAAGCAAACTCGGTCTCTGCAGCTCCACACTCTCAAGCATGATGCCTGCCAGCATCACATACACTTCATACTTGAACAAGTCAAATGCACATTTTCCTGCAGGAACAAGTGTTCAGCAACACTAGCCACAGTTTAAATTTCTAGGGGGAGAACATACACCCAGTACAGAAGCAGCATTTTGTAGCAGCACTCTGAAGGTCTCCTTATTCTATAGACAGAATTTTTTCAGGTATCTATAACATTAAAAGAGTTCACTTAAATGAAACTGAACACAGAAAGAACACCTGAATTTCCTAGAGCATGCTGCTGCCCCGAGTTTTGCTGTCGCTTACCAGACACTGTGTACTCTAGCTGGAATGAAACTGTGAAATACCATGACCTGACCGTACCTAATAAATTATTGCTTCGTAACCTTCTGAAGATATCCTGCCTTGATGTCATAATGGAATTTTTCTTTAGATATAATATATTGCAACAATTCATATCTATTATACATTTGAAAGGTGTGCAAGCATAAATGGATTTAATCAGACATAATTATTTTTATGCCTAGTATTCAAAAATATGCAGAAATGAATTTATGGTAATTTGGCAGCCAGTGGGAATTGTGTTTATAAATGTTGAAACAGCTGTTGGCAAATATAAGTGTTAAAGCAAGGAAAACAGCTTTTAATTTCTACGCGCCTGGTTTGCGACAAAGAAATCCTCGTTCCTTGTGAGAGCTGGGCTCTGACTGACACACACTTCCAGCTGCCTCCCTCAATTCATTGCACACTCACAGGCACAGAAAAGAGATAGGAATTTGCCCTCTAAACTTTGACAAGTTCTTCACTGTCTCTCCTACTGTCTATAATTACAGGCACATGTTTTACAGCAGTTCTCAGGAGGGTTACTGTAGGAGGAATGGGTAACGTGAGGACTTCCTGCACTTCTCTCTGCTTTAACTTTTAGCATCTTCTCTCTAGCTGGAGATGCCTGTACTGCCCCACCTTTACACATAGATCACATGCTGGAAGGTTTGTTAATGAGAAACATGCACCTGCTTAAAGCTGTGTCAGTGCTCAACTCCTGTGTTCTCCGGGGTGGTCAGGTAGCATTGCTTTCCCAATTTGAGTTTAAGGGTTTTAAGCCGAATGAGTCTACTTTATAGAAATACATGCATGCTACCTTAATGTATGATAGTTCTGCCTGCAGTACTCCTGCCAAGTTCTCATAATTTGGCTTCTATATGAAAATCTCAGTTCAAGTAATTTCTGAAGTTTTACGTGGTATCAATGAATCTTTTTGTTCTATAACTTTATTGTTTTATTTTTATGCATTCTAGGCAGACAGGCTAAAAATACCCAGTTTAACAAAATTCCCCTTCAGGTTCTACTTCTAAATGCAATTATTTTATTTGAAAATAAGTGAACAACAGAAGTAAAAGTGGTCAGTAAAGTTGATAGCACAAGGTAGGCTGGTTGCAGGAAATGAACCTATATATGAAATCCTGTATGGACCAGCAGTGGAGCCTGACCTGTCAATACATATGATATTCAAAGTCATCATTTTTAAACTAAAAGCATGGGTAAAACACATCATTACTGCATTACTGGATAAGTACACTTTTGACTCAGAGTATGTTACAACTTTTTCATGTAATTTCCAATTTTGAAGATGTAACTAAGAGCTGACTGTGTACATCACAACCTTAATCCTAGTATCTGACTTTATCAAATGATGGGGTTCTCTTTCATTCCTGTACTCTATGTTATTGTGGAAATCAGTAGCATTTCCAATAAATTATAGATTGACCAGTACTAAAGACTCTTTGAAAACCACACTCAGTCATCTCCTACTGAACCCTTTTAAGCTTCTATTAGGTTCCTTTGAAAACCATAGAGTGCCCTCTGTTGATCAAAACATATCCCTTTAACATATTAAATCTTTCATCCAGAAGATGTTACAGATTCATTTTTTCCAATGCTTCACTTAAAAAGAAAAGCTAGTTTTGCAAAAGCGAATGTGTTCACTTAAAGACTGGAATTAGAATGCAGAAGTATAAAAAAACCCCCAAACTACAACCAACTGCATTACTAAATATTTACACATAATAGTGATGATTGGAAAGATACGTACCTGGCAATGCTAGCTGAGAGCAATTTCTTTCCCTGCATGTGCATAGGTATGCACATGTCTGTTCAGTGGTGCCTACTGTCTTGGACATGCCCATTTCTAATAACACAATTAAAATAAAATAGAATTTGTAAGAACTCGGAGCAGACACAGACACTGCATGACACAGTATACAGTGAGCAACAGAAAATGTGTGGTAAATGGTGACTGCTTAATCCTACCATGTTCTCCGAAAAAGCAGAACAGCAGAGTGCAGTTTTCAGTTCCCATGTTGTCTCCATATGACACAGAAAAATTGATGGCTTGGCTTGCTGGTGACTCTTTGAAAATAAGTTCCAGCAAGCCTTGATAAAACAGTAAATTTTATTGCAATTTCTGAGCAGGAATTCATGGGAGGATAAGAGTAGTTCTATTTTTTCCCCATCATTTTTCCTTTCTCATCTGTTGGCCGAGTGAAAGCATTGTTATACTTAGGACTATTTCACATGTTAATTGGTTGAGGATGTCAACACTGAAAGTGATTGACTTGCATTAAAATATCTTCTAAAATAACATATAAAATAACAACTGATATACTGTATTTAAATGCTGATGAAAGACTCACACTTCTTGATGAACATTGAGATAAATATTAGTTTATATTTAATCTAACCAGTTAATGAAATAGGTCCACCTACCCTGCGTCGTTGTACAGGTAATGATTCATTTGTAGAACTGAGTGTTCTGTGATATGTTTTAGTAAAGGAAGACCAATTTCCATTATTTTGTGTCCATTTGAATGTGCAGCCAAAAAAAAAAAAAAGAAAGGGTTGTGTAGTTTGATTTCTCTTACTGTATTAGGACTTCGGTTCCAACAGTTGAAGAAATGGATTCTAATGCTGAATGTCCATATATTCAGAAATATGGTGGCAACTATAAAAACACATGACAACTCACCTGTTGAATCAGGTTAAATCACTAGTAAATACAGTAAATTAACATTTATTTCTTAATATAAAACATACAGCCTTAAACCAGATGTCCAGAAATTAAAGAGACAACACACAGAAACACAGCTCTTCACTGATCTTGCCTCTTCCTTGCACTGTATTTTTCTGCAAATTCGGGTTTTTTTCCCCTAATCCTATAAATAAACCACACAGTCGTGAAATCTATGTTTTATTAAGTTGGGAATATGGCAATATAATTTTTTTAAGTGCATTCAACATTATCAGTTTTCCATAAGATCTTCTTTTTGCCAGGTCCACAGATTAAACTTAGTTGTGAAATGAAATATGTCAAATACATTTTTGTGGAGAGAAAAATTTAAAAAAGAGTAAATGTCAAAAGAAAAACACAAGAGTATTTTGGAAAATTTGCAATACAGTTAACTAAATTTATAAAATCAAATTTAGTAGCTTGCAGAAAGAAGAAAAAAAAAAACAACAATAGTAACAGACTAACGGTACTTGCATTTTTTAAAGGAAATTCTCGCAGACATGGAAAATAATATAGTATAGTACTGCCAAACTGGAAGGAAGTAAAACTCTCCGGAGCATGTACATTTAAAATAAGGTTCCCTGCGTTTAACAGGACAGCTTTTGCGAATTCTCTCAAAAATGATGGAATTGGTAAACGGAAATGTCTGCCCATACAGAAGACCCTAAGTGCAGAATATTCCCATGACAACACAGAATTCTAGTCCTGTGCGTGTCCCACCTGTCCCAGGGGCCACACGAGGGCGCTCTGTTTTTGTTTGTAACGTGCTTCAACTGCTCTGGAGTTGAGGGATGTGCCGCCTTAAAAGGAAAACTCTTTCTCTTTTTTTCCCCTTTTTCATCCCTATTTCAAAGATTGTATATTTTACCGCTTTATATAACGAGGTGATGAAATGATGGAGCCAAAAATCCTTAATGTGTCACCACACTTCCACAACGACTCGCTCAAGTTACGTTTCCCTGTTGCCATTGCACTACTCGAGCGCGCACAAACCGTTTCGCTGTGCCGAGCATGTGGGATACGCCCAAACCCACCACTGATGACATTTGGTTTAGGGACAGATTGAACTCCTGGGTAGCATTAAAGAGAAGCAGAACTCGCTCTTCTGAGTCACGTCAGAAGTGGGTGCAGAGCTCCTGCAGTACCTGAGAAGAGGGACTACACCGGAGGAACATGGTGTGGGTGTAAACACACCTCCATGAAATCTGTTTTTCTATCAGGCTATGCCTTGAATGCAACACATTATACAGCCAGCAGCTAGTTGTAAGTTGTACTTCTTGTACCTGACCCTAAAATATCTACTTAATTAGTCATTTTAAATGTGATACACAGCAACATGAACATAGAAATTTTTTTTCATTATGCATTTTCTATTGGAATAAATAATATTTTCTTCTGTACACAATAAGTAAGGAACATTAACAAAAGTTTACTGGTGTATTTATAATCTAAACACAGAAGGCTGCCTTGGCTTTTCAGTACCCATGTATATCCTTAGACCACGCAAGACTAATCTTGACTAAAGTAGATTTCCAAGTAAGCTTTCCAAGAAGAAAGCTGTCCGGGAAAGCCACAGGACAGTCCTTTTTGTGCCCACGCATCGCTCCTTTTCAGAAACATAAGGTGCTTTTCCTTGACAGCTGCATCACAGCAAGGGGAGGGACACTGATGTTTTCCAGCTGTTTAGACTTGTGACTGTCTATCCCCATCTGGAAGACCTTTCTCTGCACTTCATCATTACAAACCACAAGCAAGCTTGGTCCCCTTAGCTGGGCCTTTAGCAGACCCATACTGGGTATTGGTATACAGTGGCACACAGAAAGATGGATAACATTCACTCTGTAGTTGTGGATTTTCTGTGGCATGTTTTACAAATTAACCATATTTCCACACTCAAGCTTTAGTCTTCTTTCCTTCACCTTGACCACAGAAAACACAACTGGAGGGAGGTTTGATTTCCTTCATTGCAATGCTCATTCCCTGCGCTCTTTGAACACAGGGGAATTTCCCCTTCTCTACTACCACTGCTTGTTTTTGTATAACTGTGCATTCTTTGATAAAATCATCAGGAAAGGGCACACTCTCAGCAACAGCCACTGCACTGGTGGCAACTGCTGGAAGTATGCTGAATTAGAAGGGCCAATCTGTTACTCTCGCAGATAAATCTTCTCTCTTGTTTGAAACTAGAAAACACACAGTTGAAAATTGCTCCTGGCTCTAAGTAATGAAAACACAACATATTCTCCTCATGCTGAATCCATCATAAGGTAAAAGTATGTAAAGTCTCAAGTCAAATGATTTCCCAATTAGCCATCCAGGTTTGTATCCATGAAAAATGCAAATTACGGATGAGTGATGAGATCTTGTATGTGTTACTATTTTGCAGTCTCAGACTTTTTAGCTGGAACGGCAGTAATAAATAATGTTTCTAAGTGCTCATGCTGTGAAATTGCTTGCTGTTGTGAATACATCTCTTCACTACCTGCAGGTGCAGCAGTGAAAGTACAGGCACTGTTAATCACTCTCAAAGCAATGAAAGGGAAAAAAGGAAAGATCCTTTCTGGTAATGTCTTTCATGTAAATCCAATGAATCTAGATAATATGTTCTCTTCAGGAACTTAGCAGTGCACCTGGTTAGAGGATGGATTTGTCAGATATCCTTTCCTCTGCTCTAATCCCTTCACTCTCCTCCTGCCTCTTGGAAAGGTCCTAATTTCCTACAGGAAAGAGCTCTTAGAATTTTTAGAGTGAGCAGGAAAAGATGTTATCACATAGCTACCTGTGAAGGACCTGCAAGTCCTAGACAGGCCTTCCCTGCAGGCAGATAGTGTTGGTGGTCACTACATGGCTCAGCAGCAACTCCTTTCTTCAAGGGTGCTGAAATGGCAGCCTTGAAACGTAAGGCAGTTTACTCTCCCCCTCAGAGTGAGGGTATCACGCAGAAGTTAGAGTCAATATAATTGTCTCAGTTTGAGACAAGTTTAGGGGGAAATGCTCTGGAAGGAACGTCTCTCCTGAGATTTTGGCGCTCCCTCCCCCCACTGATGCAAAAGGAATTTCTTGGATGAAAGTGAATAAAAATTATTTATTTAACAAGCAGAGTGCCCGCAGGGCACGGGGACAAAATTAATAACTGGTAAGATACTAAACCTCCTCAGTGCAGAGAAAGCTGGTGGTTTCAGAGTTCTGTCTGTAGCTCAGCTTCTCCCGAGGTCTGGGCCAGGATGCAGAGTCCCCGTGGCCGCCTCGCCAGTCTGCAGTGTCCAGTGACCTGGTTCTCAGATCACAGCTAAGCCAAACAGTTCCAGAAAAAGAAGAATTTACCCAAGGATTTTGGTATATAGTTCTGGAAAAACTTTTCACCCCAGCTCACAAGCTGGCTAGAAGCAGGAAAAGAAAGTCCCTCCTGCTGCAAGCAGAGCTGAGCAATACAGGGGAGTGTGTGTGAGTCCCTGAACACAAACCGCGCTGAAGAATTCGCCCGGCTTCCCCCCTCACTTTCCTTGTACACAGCTTAAAGCTGAGGGACCCATTTCTGAGCATAAAACAGACAGCAGGGGAATACAGTATTTATCATAAAATCACCCCAAGACAGTAATTTGTGATGCAGGTATTTCTTGCATGACACATAAAATATTGCAAATAGATCTACTATATAATGGAGAAGAGTTTTACATAAAATATTTCCATCTTTAACCCCTTTTGATGATGATCTCTGTCTGACTCTCCAGTTAATTTTATGTCATTGTCTAACTCATGCCCTCCTACCTTGTGCCTGCTATTAAAGGTGTCAAAAGGAATGTTGTATTATGTCAGAATAATGGGGGCAAAGATGTTTGGCAGAACAAGTCTGGCATTGTTGTGAAGGGACACTATAATTTATAAAACATCTGAGAGTGGCAACCTGAACATTTCCCTCTATATTTTCCAGTTTTGCAAGGAAAACTTATGTATTCTTTGCATAACTGAGGAAACTGCTTGAAAAACACAGGACAGTAGGTAAAAATGCACAATTAAGTTGAAACAGATAATGGCTCTTCTGGGTTTCATGTGTTCTACTTGGTAGCTTTTTTCCATACTTTCCCTAGCTGTAATACAGGAGTGAAAATATTATGAGCTTAACACATTGGTCTGATGAGTTTTCATTCACTCAGCCTTGCAAAGCACTTTGAGAACCTAGCTATTGTCAGCAAAATACAAGAGAGGCTTTGTGTCCTCTCTCTTTCTATTTTTATTGTGCCTGGAAATCATAATGCTATAAAAAACAAGTTATATTCATTATTCCTTTGAAAATAAAGAAAGGGATGGAATATTTTGCAATTAAGACTGTTTCCATTTGTGAAATTCACCAGCAATCAATCCTCACACATAGAAAAATAATCATGTGATGCATCCATGACAGCTACACAAAGAAAAATAATTTAATTTATCTTGCACACCGTTATTGTTCTTCATTTGAAACACTTCTGTCAGCTGTATGTGATAACATCTCATGTCTATGCATATTGTGATAAAAGAAAAACCAGACTAGAACATCTACATTTCTATTACCTCAAGTTCTTTTTTTTTTCCAGCTTTTCCGTTTAAAAATAACAGGTCTGGCTTAGCTGAAGGATTAGGTAGCTCCATCAAAACACTTGTTGCTGCAGTAGCAGACGTTCTGCTGTGCTCTGCATGCTCTTTTCCTTCTCAGTCAATACTATCTTATTTTTCAAGTAGAACCAAGATAGTGCTTCCCAGTTTACGTGATAGACTTGTACTTAAGGTGCATTGTTTTGGCAAAACTGCAGAACTGAAATACTGCCATCACTTTTGGACATTCATAAACTTCTAGAGAATTCCTAAAATTATAAAAATACACTGAACATTAGAAGTTTATTAAAATAGAAATAGGATTGACAAGAAATATTTACAAAGAAGCATGGAGCTGCTAACAGGTCACTGTTATGTCCAAAAGCAGAAATGTTAAATCTTACAAAAACTCATGAAATCCAGTTATTGATAGTTCAGTTTAAAAGAAATACATACTTGCTGGATTAGGAGATATGGGATCGAAGCACCCAAGTGGCTTTCAGAGGAAGATTTTCATAGCCTGGAAAATGCCTTCTACTGCTATTTCTGCCAGATCACATCTATATTGCTATATTAAGACAGCACTTCACAAGAAACAGCTTCTTGACAACATCCAGTTTACTTTCAAAGGTGTTTTTTGAGAACTGGAGGTATGCGGCCAGTAACATGCATTAAAACACTAAGTTACTGAGGAAAGCAAACTTGGAAAGCTGTTAAAAGCTATTTTCTTTTAGGGGAATTTCTTCGGCTAATTTTAAAAACATTTGAGGAAAGTAAGAGGTTTTAGTGATTTCCTTCAACAAAAATGTTTCCCCACTTACAGAAACTCTTTGGGAGCAAGAGGAGTAGGACAGGAAATCTGTGGATATTCTCAAAATTCTGTTCTAAAGATGTGAAGAAATGAAAAGGAAATAGTGATGTCTTCTGTAAGACGACTTTTTTAAACATTAATTACAAGTTTCAGCACCATGAAGAACCTCAGGAGGTTTAGCTCATTACATTCATTTCAAAGGTAGCAAAAGTCTTAGGACGACATGTAAAAGAGAGGCTTCTGCCAGTTTTATAAGGAAGATGTGGAGGCTGAAAAGATGTGTTTTGTAGATGTGACTGTTCTGCCTTTGATATATAAATCAAAGCCTTTTACTCAGATCTTTCAGAAAATCTCGTCTTTGCCTGCAGGTAAGGAAACACTGGTGGAAGAGAGAGCAGGGGAAGGAGGAATACGAGTAAAGGCTGGTAATGATCAGCCAAACTCCCTCTTTTCTCATAGGCTCTGTATAGGGCACTTGGGTGTATCATGAGAGGAGAAGCAAAGCCCTACAAAGGGTTGTCTTCAGTGAAAGGAGGACAACCTTACCTTTCCATCACCATGTATGTAGCTGTATAAGCAGAGAATGATGGTGGGAAACTGCTGACAGTAGGGTTTATACTTCTTCAGATGGCTGCCTTCTGGATCTCACCTACTGCCTCACTACCACTGCTGAGAAAGTAAGTCTCAGCCAACATTTGAATAAACTTTATTTTTTAAAATATTTTAATTCATCTTGCTTAAGACCTATCTCATGGCAAGGTTAAGAAGAAACACACAGGGCTTGGTTTTTCTACTGGAATATATAGTCTACTTATAGCAACTCTCATTTGTCTTTGATATTATTTTTTTCACAGCATTAAAAATATATTTCTTGGAACTAGGTCATTCTGAACTTTAAAATATCAGTGAGGCTATGTCAAAATTTTATCAAATGCAAGACACAAACCCTCACTGATCACAAACCCTCACTGATCACTCTCTAAACTGACCCACAATCAGATGACTGTGGTGAAGCAGTGTTAAATCAAAATGAATACAGCATGTTGCTCTGCTCCATGCAGGGGTACAATTGCAGGATGTTACGTTTAGACTCTGCATGCTGTGAATGAAGTCCCATAGTCAGCCTCACTATTTAAAGGTTATCTGAAGGTTGTGAGCGGCAGTTGGATTAGATGATCATTGAAGGTCGCTCCCAACTGGAACATCCTATTCTATTCTATTCCATTCTATTCTATTCTATTCTATTCTATTCTATTCTAATCTAATCTAATCTAATCTATTCCTTTTCTCAGTAGATTACCCAGAACATACACCACACAACGTATTCCTCTCTGTCTTTAGATCACTCATTTCAAAGATGGGGAGCTTCTTCAGAATCACTGTTAACTCTCCAAATATATAAAACCATGGAAAAGCATTACATTTCCAGAAACTGATGATGAAAATGCAGGTGTACAGTAGAACCAATAACTAAATGAACTGCATTTCTTCATAAGGAAATTGCATTTCACTGAAATATCTGTCAACATTTTAAACATGATTTAAAACATATGTCCAGTACCTTGTATGAAAGGCGAAGCATGATGGATTCTTATAAGTTCTTGCTTTCTGGAGAGACATAGATTCAAAATAACTGGAGGTGAGAAATATGCAGGAAGCAAAACGTGAACCAATCATGATAAAACCTGACACAAAGCAAAATTTGCCATCCAAGTGCTGAAAAAAGATACATCCTTTCTCATCCTGAAAATTGAAACATTAACTCATTAACCACTTACTGGAAATTCAAATAAAGAGGTCTGAGTCTTTAACTGTCTACCATCAACCTCTTCAGTTCATACATTTCTCCCTTTAAGTTTAGCCCACGTATTTCAGCCTCAACAAACAGATTAATATAAAAGTCCCTTACATGACTAGTATAGTTCATGATATTTGCTGTCAAGTACATGAAAAACTCCTGCTTGAGCATGTGCTCTCCTTCTATGACAAGGAGATCCCCTTAGAGGATGAGGGGAAGGTTGTAGATGTGCCTACCTGGACTTTATAACACCTTCGCAACTATTTTCCACGTTATTCTGCTGGACAAACTACTGCTCATGGCTTGAACAGGTAAAAAAAAAATGCTTTGTGGGTAAAAAAAAAGGCTGAATGTCCACATCCAGGCCGGTGGTGATTGGAGTTACATCCAGCTAGTGGCCGGCCACAAGTGGAATTCACCAGGGCTCAGTACTGGGACCAGTCCTGTTTAACATCTTTATCGATGATGTGGATAAGGGGAACAAGTGCCCCCTCTGTCAGTTTGCAAACAGCACCGGGTTGGGCAGGAGTGTTGATCTGCTGAAGGGTAGGAAGGGTCTACAGAGGCATTTGGAGAGGCTGGATCAATGGCATGAGATCAGTTGTATGCAGTTCAAGACGGCCAAGTGACAGGTCACAACAACCCTCCAGGCTGGGGGCAGAGTGGCTGGAAATCTGCCTGGCAGAAAGGGACCTGGGGATGCTGGTTTGTGGATAC
>VZRQ01010237.1:628972-663250 GCA_013397975.1 Machaerirhynchus nigripectus | reverse complement strand
AGCCTGGCTTGGATCAAGGACAGTGTGGCCAGCAGAACCAGGACAGTGATTGTTCCCCTGTACTCAGCACTGGTGAAGCCACATCTTGAATCCTGTGTCCAGTTTTGGGCCTCTCACTGCAAGAAAGACGTTGAGGTGCTGGAGCGTGTCCAGAGAAGGGCAACGGAGCTGGGGAAGGGCCTGGATCACATGGGAAGAGGCAAACAGGGAGCAGCTGAGGGAGGTGTGGTTGTTTCACCTGGAGAAAAGGAGGCTCAGGGGGAATCTTCTTGTTCCCTGCCTGAAAGGTGGTTGTAGCCAGGTGGGGGTCAGTCTCTTCTCCCAAGTAACAAGCAACAGGACAAGAGGAAATGGCCTCAAGTTATGCCAGGGAAGGTTTAGATTGGACACTCGGAAAAATTTCTTCACTTAAAGGGTTGCTAAGCACTGGAACAGGCTGTCCAGGGAAGTGGTGGGATCATCATCACCAGAGGAGTTTAAGAGACATTTAGATGTGACACTTAGGCTCATGGTCTAAGGGCGGACTTGTCAGTGCTGGGTTAACTGTTGGACTCCACGGTCTCAGATGTCTTTTTTTAATCTTAACAATTCTATGATTCTATGAAAAGTCAACAAAATTTCAACTTTTTCTCTTTCCCTTACAGAATGATTTTTTGGTAGACACTGATGTCATATACTGTATGTACATAAACATTTATTTAAATTATCATATATTTAACATGGTAATTCTTATTCCTAATTTTCATATTTTTATCTCTTTACATAGTAAGGGATGACATAATTTTAATATGGCTTGAACCAACTAGGCTTCAATGATAATTAGATTTCATTTTAAAATGACCCAAAACAGAACATGAGATAGTTAAGTAAAGGTGTGCATGTGCAAGAGGAGAGGAGAAAAACTTCTGCACAACATAGCATATTGTTCTCTGATTTACCAAATCATGCATCATGTAATTGAGAAGTCCCTTTTTCAGTGTGTCCTTCAGGATTTCAATATTAGTACATTCTTTTTTTTAACTTTCTGTTGGTAGAAGGAGGACAGTGACATTATTACTGCTTGCTCTGTCAGATTTTCAGCTTTGCATGAGCTAGTCATTAAATCAATCCATCGTAATATTCCCTCTGTTTCCCTGGGAGAGACGCTGTGGCTGTCCAAAGCCAGTTTGGCATCTCAGCAAAGGTGCAGGTCCATGTGCTCACCCAGGGCCTCTGAGAGGGGATGTCATGCTGTCAACTACAAAATGAATGACCTGAGAGACAAACAGAGCTGTCACACACATAGCTACACTTCCCCATTAGTAAAGATTTTCCAGGAGCACAAATGAACATTATCTTTCAGCTACTTCTGCAATACTGCCTGAAAATGACTTACAGCTAGATCTTCCCGTAAATCCAAAAGGGATCCCAAAAATCAGTTTCAGGCTGGGAATGGTCTAAATACAAAGAATTCCAGGGGACCCAGATGAGATTTTATAATTTTAAAATCTCCCATAGCTTTATTTCTAGAGTCAAAGATTTTAATTGCAATCTGCACAAGACATAAAATACTTAATACATGCTCTGTTTTTTTGGTTTGGTTTTTTTTTTTTTTAAGGCAGCTCATAAATTTATTGCAGTCTTATGGCATACCATTCAGATTGATTTATGGGGCATAGCTCAGATTTCTTATAGCTGAATTACCAAGTACAAACCAGGTACACCATCCCATTAAAAATGAATTTACTATGGGAACTACACATTGAAAGTTAAATAATGGCTTGATTTTCAAGCTGAAACTGAAATATTTGCTTTTCTGCCAACTAATCCAAAACAGCCTATGAATAATTGCATTACCTTTGCTTTCAAAATGTTGTTTATTTTCACTGAAGGTCATAGTCTTTGGGGAAAAATTTCAGAATAATGAGCATTACTTTACATACTCTGACCTGTAGTGTCACCACTGTCACACCTTTGCACTGAAAGGTATGTTTATCTTGGCAAAGAACTTAGTTATGCTGCAGGGTTTTTTTACAGATATGTTTATTTTATTTTAAGGAAAATTTTACATGTGTATATATACACATGAATAGCTGCAAATCATATGAACCCCAAAATCATGGAAGAGTTCCAGATCAACAAAATCTAGAAGAAAAAAACTCTTAATCCTAGAAAGTGTATCATTACAAGTTATGTTTAACTCACATTTTGTAGGAAGTAGTATTTAAGCTAATGTCCTGAAGAGTAAGGAGAAAAAGGAAGTGTGAGGTTCTCCTTTTTATATTCTTTCTTCCACTTGTCTGATCATAATAGAATTGTAAGATGTTATAAGAATGATCCAGTGTAGATATTTCTCAATGTTTCCATTCTGCAGTCTGTAAGGATAACAGTGAAAATACAGGGTCCCAGCCTCGGTCCTCATTTTAATTTCTAAAATTTCCTGAATGTTAACTTTATGATGTTCTTAGGATTGAAGAGAAGAGTCATTATGAAAAGAAGCCCTCTACAGAATCTTTCATCAGATAATATGGAAACATTGCCTAGAATATCAGAAGTGATGAAATAAGAAACCATCAGATTTTGATGTATAATGGCTCCTAAAAGAAATTACAATTTAAAGAAAAAAAAAAAGGAAAGAAAAAAAGAAAAATAAAAAGAATTTTAAAAAAGGGAAAAAAAGAAGACGAGAGAGAGAGAGTAAAGATAAATAATTGCCTCTCCTTGCCATTTGAAGTTTTATTTACTTGAGGGGCCATTTGAACTTGTAAGCAAGTTATGACAATAACTGAGCATTAGAACTGTTGTCCACACTGCTAGGTGAGGTGAGCAGTTTACTCTGGCAAGCTGGGTTAAATCTTGCACAACATACTTATTCATAATGCAGTCTCTGGTGAGCTGAAAAGTCTTCCCAGTCTCCATCTAGAACCTCACTTTGTTCGTGGTCATGAAGGCTTGGGAGACCAGAGGCATTAATTATGTGGTTATACTTAAACCCACAGGTAGTCCATGTCTAATTTTGGGTTTCCCTGGTAGACTGCCTGGTCTATTCTCTTTCTCAAGCACGGAGGTTTATTTATCTGCATGTGACCTGCAGTCCCCACCCATATCCTCCTCCCTACACCATTGTCAAGCACGCAGGGCCCATTAGCAGCACACAAAGTGGAGCAGGTGCTGACTGAATGCAAAAAACATTGCCTTCCCAGCTGGGCACGATAGAGCTGAACTAAAACAGTGCAGCACCCATAACCAGGTGAGTGGCATCCTTACTCTCGCTGTGTACTGCTGGCCTTTGGAGGAAGTGCTTGTGTGTCACAGAAGTACTGGTTTGATCCCACTTTTTCCCTACCTGGCGTACATCCATGCAAGATTTATGTCAACTACCTGGTTAAAGAGTGTGCTTTGTGCAGAGAGTAATCAGCATATTATATGCAGAAAGAACAATTTATGTGGGGTTTGCCTCATTTGTAAGAATCTTAGTGAAAAAATGAAGAATCAGCATTGCCTGATCAAGACATGGCTCCCTCATCCAAGGTTTCCTCACTGTTGGTGTGGAGTGGTCCCGTTCAGCTGTGCATTTGGAAGGTATTCTGGATTGCCCCATGGCTATGGTAAATGCTCTGCAGTCCCATTGTCAGGCACTGTATTGCCAGAAAGGAATTCACTCCAAACTTCCTAATGTAGGGCATGGCATATAATTTGTGTTAGGCAACCTACATGTTGTGTTGAAAGGAGACCATGAGAACAAGGGCCAAAAACTGAGAGTTTTTTGTGATAAAAGACTAGGACCAAGGGAGATACTAGAAAATGAACTGCATAAAGAGGCACATCTGTATTTATCTACAAATTTTACAGTGTACAAAAGCACATTTATAAAATGTGCAAGTGTGTTGTGCATACAGAGTACTGAGTGCTTCTAACACATTGATTTATTGTACCATTTGACAACAGTTTCCCAGTAATGCATCCTAACTGCTAGTGATGATTTCAGAATTCAGTTGGAGTAAAAACAGGACTTCATCTCTTTATTCTCTTATGTGTTACACGCCATGTTAAAAGTGATCACTTGCATTGTGGTGTACTGTGACTGGCCCGTGACACAGCACATTCTATACAAAGAATGCACAGACCAAAGTTATTTCATACTCTCCAGCTTTCCAGCTGTGTTCACAAGTCTTACAGACTGTGTACAGTCTTACACAGAATATGTGTACATATTCTTTTTAGAGGTACTAATTGCTTGATTTTTATTTCCTGAGCAATTAATGCCATGAAGTAAACACAAAAAAAAAGGCTTTGTCCAGCACATTTATAATTTATGACAATTTAGGTAACTTAAAAAATATTGCCCCACATTTTCTCTAGTTAAAAAACCCTTCACACAGACAGAAATTGCAAATGAGTTCTTCATTATGCTTAAGAACAGGTAACTGAATCATCTACTCGGTGAATGTGGTACAGTTTTTAGGAAATTTGGGATTCTCAGACTCAGGTGTACTGAAGAGACTGTCAGACATTGTCCTCAAGCAAGTGATATCAGATAATCAGGGACAAAGGTCAGGAACCAATCACCATGCAAACAGAGGGTTAGCTCTATTTTCTCAACTTTTATCTCCAAGTCTTGCAAAAATTCTGAGGAGGAAATCATAGAACCATAGACTCATTCGTGTTGGAAAAGACCCTTAAAATCATTAAGTCCAGCCATTAACCCAGCACTGCCAAGCCTGACACTAATTTATGCCCCTAAGCACCTCATATACACATTTTTAAAATACCTTCAGGGACAGTCATTTCACCACTTCCCTGGGCAGCCCGTTCCACTGCTTGAAAGCCCTTCCAGTGAAGAAATTTTTCCTAATATCCAGTCTAAACCTCCCCTGGTGCAACTCCTCTCATCCCGTCTCTTGTTACAATGGGAGAAGTCACAACCCCCACCTGGCTACAACCTCCTTCCATGTAGTTGTAGACAGTGATAAGGTCTCCCCTGAGTGTCCTTTACTCCAGGCTAAAAACTCCCAGTTCACTTCTTATGCTTCCCATAAGAATTTTGCTCCCAACCCTTCCCAGCACCTCAATATCTTTTTTGAGGTGAGGGGCCCAAACCTGAACAAAGTATTCAAGGTATGGCCTCACCAGTGCCCAGTACAGGGGGACAATCACTGTCCTGGTCCTGCTGGTCAGACTATTACTGATACAGGCCAGGCTGGCATTGGCCTTCTCCATCATATGGACACACTGAGAACTCATATTCCTCAAAGAACCACTGGTGGGAGAGAAGAGAGTATAATGTTTTGGGGAAAACTATATTCCAAATTCAGCGTTCCTTGGAGTAGCATTTTTTCATATTTCCAATCTAGAAAGGGATTTCAGGCACTTAATTTTGTCTTTCTACCACTGTTGTCACAAACACTAGCCTAGAAGGAGCTGGAGAATTCACCTTGCATACTCAAAAAAGGTAGTAAGATCAAAAAAGATAGAGTTATATATGTAAATATTCACCCCAAATATTCAGTTTCACCTTCTACTTTCCATCATCAACCTATAATATTCATACTTTTAAAATATTCCTTACCATGAAAACAAAGATCAACTGCAGCAAAGTTGATGGCAGCAGAGATCAGCAGAAGAGGAGATGGGGCACAGTGTACTGGACACAATTTTTATTCAGAAAATAAGAAAAGATACTGCCTTTGGGAACTAACATGACACACAACCAAATTGCAAAAGAAAGAGAGCATCTCATACTCTCATTTTTTTCTTTCCTGGTATCATTTTGGTAGCTATTTTCTTTAATGGGTCCACCTCTTTTTTGCAGGTTTCAACTCATTTTCAGAGCAGAAACCGATGATTTCTCCACAACTCAATTTTACGTCCACAGCCACTAGTCACGTGAGAAAGAGCTCATCTGCCTTGGGATATGCCAAGTATAAGTTCATCTAGTTATTATTTTGTTGCATAAAGAAGAAATGCAGTGAAAGTCTCCCATAAGGTGTGCAGCGGCAAACATTAGTGCATTACGCCCAAATTATTGCTCACTTCCTCAATCAGAGAGGGTGACCTTCTTTCCTTTGTTAAATTGTCCAGTTGTAGTTTGAACTCCCATTTCACACATTTGCAGAGCAGATCCACTGCTTTTTTTGTTCTCATATGTTTCAGTCTCTTTGACTAGTTTTCCTTCTGTGCAATTCATATCTCATAAAGCGTTTTTTTGTGGGGAGAGAACCCGTTCCCAAGTGCTAATGTACGACTGATTAGAAATGAGCCATATGCTCCCCTAAATTGCTAATTCTGCTTACTAATGAGAAAAGCAGAATCGGTGTTGAGGACTCTGGGTGAAAGCCTCTTACTTTCTGCTATGCTCTGTTTAGAAGTTAGAGCAATGATCTTGTTCCACGATCCCGACCGAGTCAGCAGCGCGGCAGGAGCCTTCTGTACAGGACCCTGGAGAGAGCCTCCCCCGCCCCGCGGGACTGCCCGCTGCTCCCGGCGCTTGGGGAAGAGATGTCAAGAAAATGTGTCTTTTCAGAGGAGGGGAAAATTGTGTGGGTTCGGCTACCCATCCGGTTAAGCGGGAGACAAGGCAGATGTTTGTGCTGGTGATTTATGTGAGAAATTTCCCTTAGGGGTTGTTTTTCTTTACATTCCACACTGCCTGCCTCTTCTTTGCCTGCAATGGGAAAATTGTTTAAGGAGATTTTTTATAGACAGTCCTTCAATTTTTTTTTTTAAGCAGTATCCTGAAATAGGACTTTTAAATCTTTTGAGAGCATAGAAATGTCTTTAATTCTTTCTTTCCTTCCACTGAGAACTGCATAGAGACACTTTACCTGTGATTTACCTTTGTCTGAATTGTTTACACCCCTCAGCCACAGTCACACAACTTTCTTGCGACAACAATAGCAACTGCACACATGGGCAGAGTTTTACAGAAAGTACGATGTGTTTTTACCTGGCAGCTGCACTGGAGAATGCTCCTCTCCGAGGATTGTTTGCAACACTCCACAGATCACAGTGTGAAAACTTTTACCTAACAGTGAGTACAATTGTCTCTGAAGATGGACTCTAGAGACTATTCTGGTTTTGGAGTTTCTTTCCCCAAACAATTTTCCTGATAGTGATTTTACTAAAAATCTCATCATTGGAATGACTTGATAGAATCCTAAAAATAGGTCAGTGAGTGGATGTTAGCATACATGTTTGGAAATGTGAATTCCGTTTTAAATTAAAAAGTATAATTCAGATCACTTTTCATCTCACAGTTTCATTGTGATGATCAGCTGGGAGAACGGAAGTGTCTCCTGCTTTTTAATGACTTAGGAGAATAAACTTTGCAGAGACAAGAATGCACAGTGGGATTCCTTTTAATACTTAATCAGAAAACAAACCCACACTATTCCTTATCAGAGGTGTTATTCCCCACCAACACAAAGCACAGAAACTCCTTTAGGCATTCTCATAAAAGCAGTTTCAGTTATAAAGAGAAACACAACGTAAGGAGGAAATGTTCAAGAGTTGATGTTTTCTTTGATTTAATTGACAGGTTTCTTTAATTCTTGTCTGGCTTTTTATTTCCTATCTGTCAGACAATTTATATTCCAGCAGGTAAGATTCCTGAAGAAAAAGAACTCTGAGCAGAATATAATTGTTTACTAATTAGGTGCCAAAAGGCTGACTACTTATTCTTGCACGTGGATAACATACACTAGTACAGTGCACATGAAAACACACATATTATACATATCAATAAGCATGGGGGTGGAGGATCAGATGATCACTTTACATCAGTTCCAAATTCCTTTTTGGTGACTCTGTCTGTGAGAGTGCACACATTCATGCATAAAACTTCCTAGTCAGTGAAGGATAGGACATGACAGGCATTTAGTTACAGGTTATTAGTGATTTGAAAGAGTAGGTGTAAAATGGGATTCTAAGTGCAGCTGCAGAAAAGATTTTTATTTTTGTAGAGAAAAAAGAGAATGCTTCATAGTAGTAGAAAACAACAGATTTGAAAAAGTTCCAAAAGAATATCTGAAATTCCAAATCCTTTTCTAAGACCTTGAGCAAAAACCTCTTTGTGGTTGCTGGCATTAAAGAAATGCTATACAGCTTGAGTAAACCTAATGCTTCTATTCAAGACTGTCTCAAAGGAATGAAGCCAACTAAAAGATTAGATGGAATCTGAGTTTTAGACCAGAGATTCATTTGTAACAGGATTCCCTTTAATAGCCAATGCTATTTAATATTATTGATGTGGGCGTTACGGTCCCCAGAAGCATGTCATCTCCTTGAAGAGCTCTATAATTCCTTTGGTAAGATGACTGTACAGAAGTCCCCTTCCCTTTTGATAACTGACCCAGAGGGCATTTACTGAGTTCAAAAAGAAGGCATGTTTTTTTTCCCCTGCAAAGGCAATCTATATAAAAGAGCGAGCACAAAGTATGTCACTTGTTTTCCCTCCTATAGACACTTTGTTTAATATGTATATTCATGAATGTTTCTTTTTCTAAATTGTTGACTCATCTTTACTTAGGTTCATATTATCAAACAGCATGGAACTCAGCACAGCCCTTTTTTCTGATTCTGTGATTTTATCCCCAAGAAAAACACAGGACTAAACCCTTGAAAATCAGAATGAATCTGTGATTTTTTTTTTCTTTTTCTTGATTCCTAAAGATTGGTTAAGTCTGTGACATGTTCAGATGTCCTGCTTTCCACCGGGATAAAGTTGATTTTCTTCCTAATACAGTGCTGTGTTTTGGATTTAGCATAAGTATGTTGATAACACACTGATGTTTAGCTGTTTCTCAGCAGCGCTCATGCTTTTTCAAGGACTTTTCCATTTCCAGTGCTCTGCCTGAGAGGAGGTGCAAAAGAAGGTCGGAGGGAACACAGCCAAGACAGCTGGACTAAACTGGCCGAAGGGATATTCCAGACCATGCCTGGGATATAAACTGGGGGGAGCTGGGCTGGAGGGTGTAATGAATGCTTAGGGCTGGGCTGGGCATCACNTTTATTTCATTCAAATTTTTAAAATAATTTAAAATTAATTAAAAGTATATTGTGAATATTTCTTTTTAAAAGGAAATCTAAACATCATCCTTTAGTTAGAATCCCCCTATAGAGTTTTTATAGCAAAAGTAACATTGTGTGGCAAGAACTCCAGGATGTGTTAATCCCTTTATTTTTTCTTAGTAATGTCTTGTGGCACATTCATCATTTTTTCACACAGAATTTGAATGAAATCAATTATATTTAAAGATACAAAATTTCTATTTACCATTCAAGAGCAGTACTCAATTTCAGGTCATTAATCTTGTATTTCAGGTTTTCATGTTGAAATTTCCATAGATCTCATTCCAGATTTATGCCAGAGATTAATTGCAAAAAGGCAGCATAAGTATTTTTCTGTTACTTACTAATAAATCTTGTTTCTTATCCTCATCATAAATACTATATTTAGCATATGTAACTCATGAAGGTACACAGCCAGTAAATTTTCCTGTGGGAAAGTGCATTAAAACTCTTTCTGTATACCTTTTTTACAGGCAAATTAATAAGACTTTTTACTACTAGACTGTCAAATATTGCCACAAGGACTACAGCCACTTCAGGAAAGAAGACATTATTTCAAAAGGTCATACTGCCATTTTGCTAAATACTACAGATTATATGAACATTATGCTACAATTTACCAGTTATCTACTTTAAGAGGGACAATTCTCACCTGAGTGATCTCAACTGCCACTGTGGTTGTGTCAGATTTAATGGGAACTGCTGGTGTTCATCACCATCCTGGGGTAAGATTTGAAGGGAACAAAACACAAATCACTGCATTCCACCATAAACTGTGTAACCTGGGTGGGTTTTGAATCAGATCCCACATAATTTAAGGCAGAAAAATCTCTCAATTACCTTTAAAAAGTAGATTCTAAACAAACAACCAAGCAAAAAGGCCGCAGTAGTCTCAGTTGCTAAAAGGAGTTTGATGCCCAGTTCTTGACCTGTGCTTAAGCACCTCCCAAAATGGATCAGCCCATTCCTAGTGTAGAGTTTCCTGGAGCAGAATAATCACCTTCTAGAGGTGTTAAATCAGTCTGTGCAGGAAAGCTGCACTTTCCTTAGTGCATCCAGAGAAATCAAGTACCAGAGTGTTAAAGACCAGGCAGCTATACAGTTAACATAGTTATACATAGTTATACATAGTTAACATTACTTATCACCTGTCTGTCCATAGGTGGAGACATAGATCCTGGGATCTCTGTGACTTTGGTGCTGTAACTTGTTTTTTGTAAAGCAGAGGTAAAACATGCTCAGTAAAGCTCATCTTCTTCCCTGCTGCTCCTTTTCCTGTAGCAATGACAAATCAGGTAAAATGGGTAGCCTCGACCATCTCCCTGCTTCTTCATGGAATTCACTGCACAGGCTGCTAAGGAAAGTGCCAGTGCTCAGATATGTCACTATCCTGGTCCTGTTTCCCATCCACCCTGTGAATTTTCTAGAAAAGAAAAAGGTAATAGATTTTTATCATATCCCTTTCATATCTTCTTCATCTTTGCAAGTCTTTCTATGGTTTTCCCAGCCTTAATTCATGCTCCTACCCCTTTTCTGCTGCCCCACACAGTCAGAGGTTCACAGGTCACCTTGACATCGGAGGACTATTTTTCAGCAGGATGATGATATTTACATCAATACTGGAAGCAAATTCTTTAATAACAAATTAAGCAGCAAGAGTAAAGTTAAAGATTCTTGCTGAAGACCCAGAAAAATTCAGATGACCAAACTGAAGCTAATGCATGTGGGCTGTTAATAAGTGATATCATACTCTAAGACTATGAGGGACAGTTTTTGGAAAGAGCTGTCATTCTGTCCTGCTACAGCCTGAAGGAAGCCAGCTTATTCATTTGCCTTCAGAGTTTGATAATGACTGAAAGGGTTGCAGAAAAAGCAAATACTTTGGGATTCAGTGAGGAAACCAATAGTTTATATTTGCTTTCTACAGCCTGGAATGCTTAATTCAATATCCATGTACTAACATCCCACTATTACCAATCCTTCATGCACAGTTGAACTGCTTCATGATCTCACTATGTTAATTCTAACTGATTACTTTGTTTAACACAATATCTGAAAAAGCCAATCACCAAAATTTGAGACGGTAAATGGTTAAAAAGTATTCACAGCCTCACCACAGATCCAACAATAATTGCACATACTTGTAGCTCCTAAACTAGAATAGTAATTCAAACACAGAGAACCAGAGAATAAGCAAACGTAAATGGCAATTGAGGAATTTCATCTATGATAGGTAAGAACTATCCTTCTGCTATTTTTGCTGGAATGGTGGTCTGCTGTGACTACCTTGGTGGGATGTCGGCCGCTGGATATGTGTCAGAGCAAGCACAATCTCTTTCTAGAGTCAGGGTTAGGAGATAAATACAGAGGCCATAAATAATGGTTACTGCTCATTCTCTTCTACAGTCACTGCTGCAGATGTTCTAGAAAAGGACTTCTAGACACTGTAATATCATCTTTTTGCAGAACTGCCTTCCTTTCTCCCTACGTTTCCCTCTCCAGACTGACTCACTTTCCTCTCTTAGTGTCTGTACACAGAAGATATTTTCACTCTAGCTTTGGCTGGTCTCCATTTTTGCAATTTTTTGTCAGGAGCTATTTTTGCCAGAAGTCACGTGTATGTGGGGTTCTGCCACAAAACCAACCTATTTAAAACCACTAGTACTAATAATAAACACTGAAATTAAAATGAGGAGGAGGAGTGGATCTAAAAATGTGGTCTATTTTTGGTAATGGATCGATTTTTCTCTTTTGAAGCAAATTATCTTCCAAATGAGATTCTATTTGTCAGCAAAAGAGCATAATAGAACATTGCTAGATTATTTTACAGCAAAGGAAAGGATACGCATGTGAGTTTTGTTGATTGCCTTTCCCCAATTTTACAGTCAAAAGTAGGCTCTTTGATCTAGGCTACTAGAAGATAGTAACTCTTTGAAAAAGACATTAGAAATTTATAAAGTATCTCAGAGATTTGATGTCAAATAACAGAAATCATTTATGCAGCAACTTTAAAACAAATAATCTTTCATTTTCTTACAAGCTTCCCATAGAAATTAACCCCATTACTACTAAATTTTTAAAGCACATCTGAGTAGCTTGTGTACCTCCTTGTATATTTATCTTTTCACGTGTAAGTCAAATGAAATATTTAAGATAAATATTTATCACATAGTAAACACTAGCAAAAAAAGGCCCAAGTAACCTTTTAGTTTTATATACAGTTGTGCTGTGCTAAGGTTAGCACAGACACGAGGCTTAGAAAAACCATCATCTTTATAATTCATTTTAGCCAAGTTTGCTCTATTAGGATGAAAATAGTGATGGTAACTGTTAAAAAGAAAATTGTTAAAAGAAAAAACCATTATTTCTCTAACTTAAATAAATTGAAAATTTTTTTGCATAGAAGGGTAAAAATTGAGATAAAACCTAGTGAAATTTGTGCAGAGGTGTCTGTGGTGGACTGTCAGGTATAAGACAGAATGCAAACCAAGGCATTTAATAATTCTAATAATTTTAGAATAAAATTCTTGCAATGTTTATGCTGCTAACACACATGAAAAATACAGAAAATTACATGATTGTTTCTGCAGAAGCAACAAATATTTGCAGTAATGTTATCCATCATCTTTCATATACATATCACCTCTTTGTGACATATAATTTTCCAGGTTGCACCCATGTTAAAATATATTTTTCTGAAGACCAAATGTTTTATGTTTTGCCATGAGCCCTTTACCTCCTTTATCAGCAGCTGAGACAATGTTGTTGCAAAATTTGATTGGAAAGGAGTTGTTTTGATCTGTGGCCTCGTGGTGCCTGTGACCATGGAAATTCCAAAGAGTTTCTGATATTCTATGTTACCAAGTGGTTAAAGAAGAATAACGTATTGCTTACCTGTGTTCAATATCTTTTCCTCATCTGCCTGGAATTTCCTGCAGAAGACATCTGTTTTTCCATCTGAAATAGATGGGAATGTTAGGGCACATCCTTCCAAGGGGAAGCTGTCCTGGTTTTAGGTACCTAAAGTGGTAGGTTTAGGTTTTCTTTCACAGAAAGACAGAATCATGTAATGGGAAAGGTTGGAAGAGCCATCCTAGAGCACACTGCACAGAAATGCATCCAGACAGCTCTTGAATATCTCCACTGAGGGAGACTCCACAGCTTCTCTGGGCAACCTGTTCCAGTGTCCGGCCACTGCACAGTAAAGAAGTTCTTCCTCTTGTTCAGGTGGAATTTCCTGTGCAGCTGTTTCTGCCCATTGCCTCTTGCCCTGTTGCTGGGCACCACTGAGAACAGCCTGGCTCCATCCTCTTGGCACCCCCCTTCAGAAACTGATGGACATTGATGAGACTCCCTCTCAGTCATCTTTTCTCAAGGCTGAACAGGCCCAGCTCCCTCAGCCTTTACTTATAAGAGAGATGCTCCAGTCCCTTAGTCATCTTTGTAGCCCTCCACTGGACCTGTCTCTTTTGCTGAGAAGCCCAGAACTGGACACATCACTGCAGATGCAGCCTCACCAGAGCTGAGAAGGGCAGGATCACCTCCTTCGACCTGCTGGCAACCCTCTTCCTAAAGCATTCCAGGATTCCTTTGGCCTTCTGGGCCAGAAGGGCACACTGATGTCCTTGCAGTGGTAACAAATACAGAGCTGTGGCTAAGGAAAGGCTGGACAGACCACATTGCTGGGCTAAGCTGGAGAGCCCAAGGGCAGACTGTGGTTACAGAGTCCCATCTCTCTGTCCCACACAGAGTCCTGTGGTGCATTTGCATCAATGGGAGTTTTGCAGGGCCACATCACCACATGCCTCATTCTCTCCTGACCACTTCCTCGTCTTTCAGCTTCTGCCACCTCCATCTCCTCACTCAAGACTACAATTACAACAAATGACTATGGCTTCTGATGCTGCTTTGCATTTGGCCTGACCAGTATAGACAGATTACAAAAGGAAGCTACAAGAAAGCTGTACACACCTACTGATTCTGAACAGATTTTTACTTATGCAGCAAACCAGAGCCTATCCCAACATCCGGTCT
Organism: Machaerirhynchus nigripectus; assembly: GCA_013397975.1. Lineage (NCBI taxonomy): Eukaryota > Metazoa > Chordata > Aves > Passeriformes > Dicruridae > Machaerirhynchus > Machaerirhynchus nigripectus. The sequence continues at coordinate 649,168 of VZRQ01010237.1, read as the reverse complement.
GTGATCAGAACTAGTTTAAGCCTAGGATACTTTGGAGAGTATGTCCTAGCTTGAATAAAGCAGGGAAGCACTAACAAAATTGGGAATTTTTCTACGTCTTCAAATTTGCCTTACGCAAATAGTACAATCTGAAACAAAACAGAGCCCCAGGAACTGGGGCTTGTGTTTTTTTAACATGGTTAGCTTAATCTCTCTGTGAATAGATGTTGCTTTTATAGCCACTGAAGAAGTAACTGAAAGTGTTTTTGATATACTCTGGAAGCATCTGCCACATAAAATTAAAACATAATGTTTCCAGAAAACATTGGTAAGTTGGCTTTGCTATCTGTCATTAGAGAATAATCTTTTGCGTTATTTGCAATCTGATATACTTGAAACTTACCTCTTCTTCATAATAATTGTTCTTTTTTCCACCTGAGTAAGCTAACAGAAGAATCTGAGGTTTGCGCTTGTCATTCTCTCTTCATTCACTCTTCCTTTCAACCAGGCACATAGAAAAACAGCTCTTGTTCAATACCAAAGAACTGGATCCTATCTTTTCAGTGCTGAAAAGAAAAACCACTGACTTTTTTTCTTTTAAAAAGCCACACTTGTCATTCTTCCTGTTCAAGCCTAATCAGAGATATTTAAGGTGTCTGACAGCCACAAGTGACATTGCTTACAGTCTCTTGAAACATGCACTTCTTGTTAGCTTTAATATCCTTTCAAATAACTGTTACTTGTTACTTTCATTTAAAAGGGAAAACTGCTCATTCTTCAACAGCATTTTGTTAATGCAAAATAAACTTCTCGGATCTGGACAAGATATCTGTTTATAAACCTTGTCCCTTCTTGTGCCTTCTGTACAGTTGGCAGGGAAGCTAGCTGGAAGGGGCCCAGGGGCTGACCAGAGCAGGTCACCTTTACACAGCCCATTGTGCAAAGGCCCAGACAGACAGATGAGACCCAGATGATCAGCTGTTCTAAACTGGTGCTTTGTTTCATTTTTTTCTACTTCAGTTGAAACAGACCTACAATGATCATTCAGTCCAACTGCCTGACCACTTCAGGGCTGACCAAAGCTTAGAGTATATCATTAAGGACATTATTCAAATGCCTCCTAAACATTGACAGGGATAGGTGATCTACCACCTCCCTAGGNGGGTTGGGTTGGAATGGACCTTAAAGATCACCTAATTCCAACCACCCTGCCATAAGCAGAGACACCTTTCACCAGACCAGATTGCTCAGAGCTCCATCCAAACTGGCCTTAAACACTTCCAAAGACAGGGCCTCCCCAACTTTTCTGGGCAACATGTTCCCATGTCTCATCACCCTTACAGGAAAGACTTTTTTTTCTCATATCTAATTTAAACCTACTCTCTTTCAGTTTAAATCGATTCCCCCTTGTCCTGTCACAACAGTCCTTGTAAATAGTCCCTCTCCATCTCTCTTGTAAGTTCCCTTCAGGTATGAGGAGGCTGCAATTAGGTCACCAAAAGAAACCTCTTTTCCAGTCTGAATGAAGCAGAACTTTGGCCCTGCTTTAGCTTGTTTTCATTCCTTCACTGACGTATACCTGACATTTATCACTGCCTGAAGTTATGAAGACCTTCATCCTGAGCAGTGATGAAAGGCTAGTTTGGGAGGAGATGAAGGAGCTGCAGTTTCTAGCACATGGGGTGGAAGGAAGCCATGTCATTCTATGTGGAATGGAAGCTAAAGACACTGAAAAATATCTCTGCTTTCTTGCAGTTTCAATTTCCCAGTTGCTCTGAACACCAGCTATGTAGTTAGCTCAGTATTATCCAGGGACTAGGGATTCAGCCTGGTAGGGGCTCACTGTGCTTTGAACCGTACCCTCAGTAGATAGTGAGACTGCTGGAAGAAGACTTGCTTAGTCTTCAAAACTTTGTTAGGCTGCTATGAAGAGCTGATGCTGTTAGTGTGCACATTGACCGAATCTCAGAGAGCTAAAAATCCCTTCTGTCAGGAAATGCGGAACAGCTCCATTGAAAAAAAAAAAAAAAAAAAGAAAAACCAAGAAGAAAAAAGGACATTGCTTGTTGTAAAAAATTCTTCATTACAGTATCTCCAGCTAAATCATTTCAGGATACAGCTGATCAAACAGTTTCTGAAACTTCTAATTGGCTAATTCAGTACTATATTAAATGCTATATCAACACAATACCTTCATGATTGTTTAATCATGGTCATTATTCCCCTGGGAGTCACTCAGAGGCTACAGTCCCTCTAGGGGTTTCCCTATCTGTCTTCACAGTAATTGACCTAGCAGAAAAAAACCCTTTCCTTTTTCACCAAATGAACTTGAAGTTACACTAAACAGGGTGAGCTGATGAAACCACTCCTCACCACAGAAAAGGGAAAACACCCCCTGTGTTTCCCTTCCTCTCTGTCCCCTAGCAGCTGCTCCCACCATGTAGGTAGCACCGGGGACCTCTCTGTGACCTATTCAGCTCAGTCAGACTGACTGAGCACACGAGCACAGGAAAAGAGAACATTCTCTGCCTGAGCAGTGAGCTCAGTTGGCTTGGGGAGGGGGCTGATGAATATTAGAGCAAGGAGAGAAGGAGAAAGGACTCTGTGGGAGCCAACAAGGCTTGCAATGAGGCCCTGTAAGCACAGGAGCAAGACCTCCCCTTCTCAAGGGACAGCAAGACGTTAGAAAAGGGGATTATGGAAATACATCCCGGAAAAATTTACCCTCTCTTTCTTTTTCAAACATGTCAGTGTTTACTTGTTATCAGGAATACTGCTCAGAGAAAGGAAGAAAGATGAATGCAGTGGAAACAGATCATTATTTGTAAAATCACTGAAACAGTATTAACCTGGACAATATAAGAATAAAAAATCCACTGCATAAGTCCAACGTTTTTTCTTTTTTTAAATATATTGCTGCTTTCTGACAATTTTCATGTATTTAATATTTCTGTTGTTTCAAGATTACCCAATAGTATCTGTCTTTAATTCTGGCATTTAAAACTAGTTTCCACTTATTAAATCAAATACTCCGGACATCCTGAAATGAATAATTTATTATTATAGCACATATAAATAGCACATTTATATAGACTATAGAATAAAATACTATGAACAGAAAATACATTACTCATAGAACTGGTAAGATAACAAAACTTGAATACTCATTTTTCTATGCAGAATACATTACGTAAAATCATTACGTAATTTTATTAATAAAACATCATAATAAAAATTAAAATTAAAAGTCAAATATTACATTATGAAAATATAAACAGTTTATTGAGTGAAACTATATTCTGGAAAGTAAGACTAGTAAGACTATTTTGTCCATCTATAATAACCTTTACAATTAGATAAAAATAATAACAAAAGATTTACAGGACCTTGAAGATGCACAGAGCAGCCACTTACGTACCAGCCTGAAAGAGGCTTCCTACAGGCTTTAAGTGTGATCTTCATCACCTCTGTGTACCTTGCTGGGCATGGAGCTGGTTCCTGCAAAGCCTGATGACTTCTGTAGGCTACCAATGGCCAGCATTTCTGAACATCCTGAGATGGACCCCGAGGCCACCTTCGGACCATTCCCTAGAAGCAATGCCAGTATATCCATGTGAGTATCTGCATGCCAGGCACAGGCCCGGGGAAGGTCATGCACAGATCTGAAGTCCTGTTCTGTTACCAATGATACTTAAAACTCCCAGAACACGGCATGTCAGAATAAAGCATATTCTGTCTATGCCGCCTGTTAGGAATTCACCTTTTTTTCTTCCTTTGGATTGGTCTCCTACATCAAGCATAGGAAATTAGAGGTCCCACTAAGAATTTCTTCCATGTAAGGGCAAATGCCTTTGTAAAATGTTTGTTCCTCATTTTATGCACTTCAATTTAAAATTTGCTTTCTTAGCCATAAAAATTGCAAGCAGGTCCACTATAAATATCTCAACCAAACTGACTTCATATAAAATAGAGGTACAAAATTTAGAGCCATGATTATATTCATAAATGATCTGAAACACTGAGAAGTATTTTACCATCAATACAACAAAGCAAGTCCATAACAAATATAAGAGCATCCTATTTCTTCACATTTTAGGCATAACCTTAAAACAGATTATTTTATAATTTTTTCCATGCTATACATTCTGGATAGGTGCACAGGCTGTCAGCACGCTGGCTTTCTAAGTAACAACAACCTGTTCTACAGCAATGCTAAGTTAATCTACGGAATATCTCCTTTATTTTTCCAGTGGAATGACTATTCTCTACTGACTTCAGTCCCTTAGGGTTTCAGTATAACCCAGCATGCCTTAATTTAAGCTTGTTTTTCATGTCATGGATAATATTTTTTTTCCAAAATGTTACAGCTTTCATTTTCCTTGCCCATAAAAGCCATCATGTGCATTGGCAGCTATTTTATATCCTTTCTGCCCTCCTGTGACCTACATTCAAAACTTCCCTTACATGAAAATCTTTCTTCCCAATCAATAAAGTAGTCTAAACCCAGATTTAAAAGAACTCTTTATTGCAATCTTTGTGAGGCAGCAAAGTCCAGTAGTAAGGAAGATCGTCTTGGATTTGGCAGATGTAAGTTAAGTGCTTGTTCCACAAAAGCTTTTCTTAGCACTCTAGGCAAGTCAGCTAGTGGGATCCATGATCCTAAATAACCTTTTTGAATACAGATTTTAACATCTCTGTGCTTTGATATCCCAGATGTAGTGGGAGAAATTAAACTCCCTGTTTTTACCTGAGTGTTGTAAACACAGAATGTAAAAATTAGAGGGCTCTTACACATCCTGGAATAAACATTTAGTGATAAGATCCTCTTTATGAGCCTTGCAGGGATCTCATAGATTACAGACTCAAGCAATTTTCCAGAATGTATGTGTGCAGGAATGTACTCATTTTTTACAAACATCAGGAAGATCTTTATTAAATTCTGGTGCAAAATGGGAACTACACAAAAAAAAAGTGCTACACAAAAATACACTCTTGCATTATTAATTAAGAAATAGAATAATTTAATTAAACAGAAAAATGAATACTACTACAATCAGTGCACATTGTATTATTAAATTATTAAATACTATAAATAGCTCAAGCTTTCCTTAGTGTTCCAATTAAGTTTCAACTGCATATTGCTCTATTATCCACGGTATACCTGCAGCAAAGGGAGGCTTGAAGAGCATTACCTTCCAGTTTTTGCCTTCATTAGTAATTGTAGCAACACCGTTAACCAGAGTTTATAGAATCTTATTGATCAGTATTTTCACTGTCGTTGGTTGCAAGACAGACTTTTCATCTTTGAGGGATGGTTCTGCAGTTCTAGGCAGCTGACTCCACACCCCTCCACAGCTGATGCATACACTGCTCCCTGCCATTCCCACCCTTCCTTTCTACCCCAGCACTGACCGCTCACTCCTGATGCTTCCACCATGCCAGCTCCACAGGTAATGAGGTATTTTTGGGAACCAGTTTTAGTCAGCAGTGGGTCATGTCAATTTACAACAAAGCCTGTTATAACTGGAACAAGGAAGAATGGGTGCTTGAGGAGACAAGAACGTGTGGATGAGGAAGAAAGGGAGGAAGGGCATGGAGAGCAAGGCTTTCTTGGCCACTGAGATAATTTACAGTCACTACTGACGCTTGCCTTTAATGTGTTCCTTCACTAACAGTAAACATAGGTTAAAAAGATCAGTAGGCAGGGCAGGTTCATTCATACTAAAGTGATACTTTCAGTGCTCCTTTTCTGGAGTGCATTTGGTATCTGCTGAAGAGTCACATCCCAGGCATATTCTTCAGATTTTTGGGTCTTCTTCTGATGAATTAGAAGATCAGACACTTGGGCTAACACCAACAGGTTCTTCCCAAACTATGGCACAGCAACACAGCTGTTGGCATAAGCATCCTCTCCCCAGAAGCCAAATAACAGAATTGGCAATAATAGTCATTAACTTGTGTGTGTGACTAGGAGATACGGGGTTGGTCAAAAACCATTTTTTGTTGAAAACAAGTAAAAAGTTCCCGCAATACAGAATAATTAAGAAAAAAAAAAAAAATTAAAAGGCAGACATACTTTAGACCTGAAATTCTTTAACAACGTGAAATGTCCCACCACAGAGCTTCTCCCAATTATAGAGTACCGTGAGACTTGTAAACCCAGTGAAATGGTAGTGCCTGATCACTCAGTTCAGCTTTTGGCATAAGAGAAATGGCTAGGAGCAAGGCCAAGGAGGATACTACACCAACACATCTCACATGCCACAGTAGCTCTCCAGGGAGTGGTACTGTATTGCACCAGCTAAAGCAGCATTAGCCTCTCTTTGTAAATATCTGCATCGGCAACATGATAGACAGAGGATCAACTCTCACAAACGCTTTGAGAATGGTAACTGTTTCATCCTTCCTGCTTATTTTTAGGCTCATCCACGTGTTCTCTGAAACTTTGTTATATGCTTTAAAATCACTGTGAGGCCATCACATGCCCTGATGCTGCTCGTTGTACCATGTCTCATGCTGAGACCTTGTGAGACATTCCTCATTCTGGGCTTATTTGTTCACTGGGTATTACTTAAGCTAACTCTGTCCCATGCGTCCTAAGGTTAGATTAATTTCTCCTGTTTGCATTTCCTACTTAGGTTTTCCCTCCCAGTACATCAGTGAACTTCTCCCTGTACACAGGTTGAAGCTGAAAACCAGTGTGGATAATTGCAGAGTCTGGGCATGAAACCTCAGCTGAAGTAACAGCTACAAGGTGCTCTTGTGGGTCATGCTGCCACCAAAGGTAGCTCAGGAGTCCAAACACAGCATGCCTCTCTTTCCAGCTATGATACAAGCACAGTCTCACAGCATGACTGAGCCTCTTACAAAGGGGAGAAAGAAGAGACCTCATGAAAACAAAGAGAATAGGTGTAGAGGTGTTCTGCTAACCCCACAGCAAAGGAATGGTGTCACACCACTTGCATCTGATCTCCACTGCTGCTGAAAGGCGCAATTCTAATCTATGCCTGGCCACATCTTCTCACCTTCCGTTTATGCTGGGGCTGTGCTGCTTCATCACCACAGACAGCTGAGACAGCTTAGCTGAGAAAATACCATTTTTTGTGACTATTTTTTCCAGTTGGGTTAAGTGAGTTTCTCTGAGTTGGTGCATGGCCACACTGGTACAACCACAAGGGAGTTAATAGTGATGCACACCTGTGCAAGAAGAATCATTGTTTTTGGAAGAGTACCTTCTCAAACTGGCTAAAGACAGTTGTGAAGCCACACAGCTCCATAGGTACCCGGCACAGGTAAGTACATTGCTGTGAATCAGCACGTAAAACTAAATGCCAAACCCAGAAGACTTTAATTAGTTAGCATTTGCTAATGACTACTGCTGAAATGACCAGTGAGATCAGTATAGACTACTGTGATTTGGAAGATCATGGCTTTTCTGAGACAAGCATTGTCAAGAACAAGCAAACTGAGAGAACGCATAATGTTAAATGTTTCTGAAGTCTTTCTGTTACTAAAAATGGGAGATTACAAACTCTGTCAAAACAAGAATAATTTTTAAAATAAAAGTAGAAAATAGGGAATCCACAATATGTCCTCTGATACAGAATAGCAGAAGGGATCAAACTGCCATAAGGTCCAGCGTGCCAGTTTTCTGCTTCTAGAGCTGCTACCTGCTTTGCTGTGCCAGCTATCTCAGCTTTACACAGAGACTGCAGGAACTTTGCACAAAGTATATGCTGATCACATGAAACAGAAGGTGTCAGGTCTGACTTTGGTCATCCCTGTTGTTCCCCTTCTCACTCTCTGTTCGAACCAGGAAAAACAGCTCATGTCAGCATAGGGATGTGGACCAGGGAATTCTACTTAGAATAAAATGTGTTCCCACACATGAAATAGTTTAGCTGCTCACAGGCAAATATTTCACCTGCACCACTGTGTGGTTTCAGCAGCCACTGTCTGGCTGTTTTCTGCCCCTTCCTTTCCCTAGTGATTGAATGCATACATTCTCAAAGAGGGAGACTTAATGGTACCCAGAGTTTGGCATTACGTTCATGCTCTTTAGTCATCTCAGCTAAGAACCAGAGTAGAGCTTACTCCAGAGCTGTGAGGTGCCCTTGGGAAGCTTTCACGACAGATGTCACTTCAGTGAGAATATCTTCAATATTTTAACATGTAAAATATACACATTAAACCAGAAATCTTCTCTCTCTCTCTTATGTTTTACTTATTATATTTTCAGGTAGGTAAAGAAAGAAATTATTTCCATATTATATTTTATGTTGACCTTAGTCATTTGTTCGGCAAGTTTAATGTTTCATTGTAGGAAAAAAAAACCGAAACCCAAAAGATATCTTTCACTATCTAGCAACTGAATTTAGCAGTGCTCATACATTTGTCATTGCAAGTATGTATTTCATCAGGAAACCACATGAGATGAATTAGATTTCCTGTTCAGCTTAGAGAGCAGCAGAAGGCATCTAGCCAGTGCAGAGTTGTTATCCACTATTACAAGAGACATAACTCTGACATTAAAACTCTTTAGTAGTTCTTCAGCTGAAGACTAACATGAATGGGATGCCTGATGTCAGATTGGTTTTGTCCACTTCTGTGAGCTGCTTATTGCAATGTACAATAAACTCCAGAGCAAAGTACAATAAATTTGCTGCCTAGGAAAGCTGCCTTTGATGCCAGGCAACTGTGTCTGTGCTCTAAAATATAAATTTAATACAGCTATAAATTAAGGTGTTCTTCTAAGGAAGATGGAGAGCTGTTCATGGTCACATTCTTCTGCTAAGAAGAAAAACTTGAACTCTGCAATTTCTTAGCAACAGCTTCTTTGAGCACCAAGTAATTCCAAGGAGTATCCAAAAGCAACTTCCTTTTTTTTTTCCTCACATAATAACTAAAACTTGATGAAAAGAGAAGAATTTTGCTATGATTTAGAACATGACTTTTAAGTCTTTGGAGGTGTCTCGGCAATCTACATGAAGCTCTTTACAAAAAAAAAATCACTCCTTATATTTCCATCATAATTTAACTCAAAAACATGGTAAAAAGGAAATCACTAAAGAAACCATAAAAGTATGACCAATGTAAAATGGCACATTTTCTTCACCATTTTTCTGATATATTTTCCTTAAAAGAGAAGAAGGAACAGATTCTGGTAATCACCTCCCACAACCCATAGCATTAAACACCTGTATTTACAAGGCCAACAGCAAATCAGTGCTTTCCTCCAGAGAGGTTTAAATTTCACTAAAAAAAATCAGTTACCATTGAAAGGTTACAACCATTTGGTCTGGGAGGGGTGGGGTTTTTTGGTTTTTTTTTAAATTATTATTATCTGCAGTGCCTATTCAGTTGTGTGATAAAGCTCACCTGCACACCCACAAAGATGCTGAGAGAGAGAGTGGGAGGATGGGGAACCTGTTGGGCTACCATCAGACCCATCACAGAAGCCATCAGCCCACTGAAGACCCATGTCCACAAGCCCAGAGGAGTACAGGGAAGGCAGAGTGGCAGGCAGGAACCTAGAATCATACAATCAAAGAATCATTTACATTGGAAAAGACCTGTAAAATCATTGAGTCCAACTGTTAACACAGCACTGACAAGTCCACCACTAAACCATGTCCTTAAGTACCACATGTACACATCTTTTAAATACCTCCACAGATGGAGATCCAACACTTCCTTGGGCAGCCTGTTTAAAGGTTTGGCAACCATTTCAGCAAAGAATTTTTTCTTCATATCCAAGCTAAACCATCCCTGGTGCAACTTGAGGCCTTTTCTTCATGTCCTATCTCACATTAGCTGGGAAAAGAGGTGATTTGGGGAGGAGTAAGAGTGGGAAAATTGAGAGGCAAGGGGATAAAAAGGGCCAGTTGTGTGTAAATACTGTATATTTCAATATATATATATCACTACCTCTATTCTTTTTTTTCATGTTTTAATTCTTTTTGCCACTGACTTATTTCAAAGAAGCAATTTGGCAACCAGTAATTTATTATAATGTAGTTTGGATATAGAAAATTAATAAGTATCTAACTAGCTTCTTCTAATAAGCTTCAGCAAATTTAGAATGCAAAGTCTCTTAAAGCTACAAAGAATACTAATAAACTAGTTATACAACTTTCCTCCTGAAAAGTTATTTTACTTTATTATTTTCTGTCTTGCAAATTTTGTCTTTAAAAGTGTTTACCTAATTTGCCTCTTTTGAAACAAGTGTCAAATATTAACATTGAGAACAGAGACACAATTTTTATGTTCACACAGTATCTAAATATTTACCTCAGCTATGTCTGTGGAGTGGTTCTAGAATTAAAACATTTATGACACTGCATCGCCATCACTGTTTTCAAGAATTCTTGCACAACGGGTAGTCTGAACAGAGGAGAATAAAATATCATCTTCAGAAAGGAGAAATCAGCAGTCAACATTATTTCAACATCAAGAAAAATACTCTAATAAATTATTAAATTGACACTTTTAAACCACCTGGAGGGTCAGTGAAAAAGAAACAGGCAGGAAAGATTCATTGCAAAAAAAAGTTTGATAAACTGCTGTGTTTCCTTTCTTAAACAGATTATCTGGTTCATACCAAAAAAGACAGTAGAAGTGGTGTGTATCGACTTACAGGAATCTTTGGGCACTATCTTACTTGACATTCTCATTAAGAGGGTACAGAAACATTTTGTTCTGGGTTAACTTGCTGCACAAAATAGGTGCATAATTGCTTGCAGAAAATACTCCTAGACTTATCTATATTTTGTTTTCAAACAAAAAGGATACATAATATAGAATTCTGCTAGGGTCTGGCCAAAATCTGATCCAGTGCAAAATTTTCACTTATGACTTGGTTGATGGAATAGAGAGCACACTCAAAAAAGATGCCAAAGAAAAGGGGTGCAAGGGAGCTGAAGGATTAGAATTCAAAATTACTTTGATAAATGGGAGAAGTGGTCTGTAATCAATAAGATGAAATTCAATAAATACAAAGACCAAGTACTATATTGAGGGTAGAAAAAAATCAAATGCAAAAATACAAAATTGAGAATAAATACTAACAGCACTGTAGAAAGAGACCTACCTGTTACAATAAACCACATATGGAATATGAATCAATGATACAATGCTGATGGAAATACAGGAAAACGCATCCTGGGACACTGGGACATTTTAATATATATGTCAAATGGAAGGCAGGATTAGTAATTGCTTTTCTTAACTCATCTTTCAGAAGCCTCAGTTTGGGGTAGTTAAATACAATAGTACACAAAGAAGAGTACTTTTTTACAAATGGCTTTAAATATGGAGAATGACTGAAAAAGGGAGAGGCAATATCTACTCTAAAAAAATAAAGGCTGATGGCAGGTGTGGAGGTGATATCACAACCTTCCAATATGTACAAAATTCTGAAAAGCAGGGATCCCACTTCAAGATTGTGCTTCATGACACTGAGGGCATGACAAAACCTTGCTGGCTTTAATTGCAGCTGGAAAGGTTTAGGATAAAACAGGAAGACCTTCTGACTCTAAGGATAGCTACAGACAGAAATAGGTCACCAAAAGCTGAGGTATAATCTCCACCATTTAGCTTTCTAAGAAGAGGTTAGAAAAATACTCATCAGAGTTTCTCCATTTCTTTGAGGAAGAGGCAAACAGTGGATCCTGCTGGATTTTCATTCTTGCTACTTTTGTTACAGTCTCAAAAAACCAGAAAGATCTAACTCAAATTAGCTATTTATTTTAGTACTAAGTATTTTTATGACAGTTTCTGACAATGACTTGCCTTTCAGAAATTCTTGCCCTGGTGGTCTGCTCATTTTAAACAGTAACATCTGCAGAGGTTAGATCTCTTGCTGACTGATCCATTCTCTCAAGACAGCTTAATGCATCTCTTGATGCCTGCAGGTCTTTGATTCCAAATATTTATCTTCTTTCGGATTTATTTCTGACCACTTGAATTTTACATTTCCTCGCAGACCCCCTCTGACACATTCATCAGCTACAGAATTAAGATGACACTGTTCTTGATGCATCCCCCTGGCATCCTGGGGTCTGCTTTTAACTCTTTATAGGCTTATTTATTACTCAAATAAACTATCTAATGTAATATGTTTGTTCTTTTAATCATTATACTATGGTGTGCTTTAAAATATTTACCAGGTTGATTTAGAGGATTTTATTTTCTAAAATACTTTGCCTTTGATTTCATGGTTTTATGCCTTTAGACACCCATTCTGCAGTTAAGATCACTACACTAATCTTCACTATCTTGCAGCTACTGTGACAGAGAGAGTCAGCTGTAATTACTTCTTAAATCAGATCTCATTTGTTACTTAGGACTAAATCTCTTGTGCACCAGCAAAGCCACCTACTGCTTAAAGCAGTCCTTTGTGGTAACAAGAATTTGCTACTCTTAGCTATATCCTGCAGTGGTATTTGAGCCATTAATCCTGGGTACTTGAAACGATTTGTTACTACAAGTTTATTTCTATCTGGACCCCTGTTTGTGCACTTCTTTTGCAAGGGTCATTCTACAGTAAAATGCACTGAGACTTGGAGCTAGGAAAAACTGAGTCTGTGGCTCACATTCTTGGTTCCCTCTCATCAGAAATTTCATGAAAGTAAAACTATCATACTGAAGAGTCAAGATTAGAAAATATATTTGAGAGCATGAAATGTGCTTGTTTCATCAGTTTTCTTTTTTATTAGAGATCAAGGAGGAAAAAAATCTACCTCCCATTCCCACCTCCATCTGCTGTACCTGTAGACTTGGAATTCCAGGTACATTCATTGATTTTCTCAAACAAGAACCAACATCGTAGTTGACATGTCCCTCATGCAGATTTCTTCTGCATTTATTAATACAAGACCTGTGCAGAACTGGGTCACTGGCACCACGTACAGAATTTGGATCACAAATTGCAAATAACACAGAGCATAGGGTATCCTGTTCATGCCTAGCTGTATTACAGGCATGTTAACTAGTATCCTAGTTGAACTTCATCCCACTTTCCCATCCTCTGCTAGCCCAGTTTCACTGCAAGGAAGAGGTGAGAGAGATCATGAGTCAACGAGTTTGACTCAATGATCCTGATGGGTCCCTTCTAACTCAGCATATTCTGTGATTCTGTCTTTGAACCGTTTAAGTTGAACAACTTAAAAAAAATGTATAAATTGCTCTGGACCTATCACCACACCTACCATTAGAGTGTCTCCATTTTTGGAAAATGAACTGAGCAAAAAGCATGTATGTGGGCAGGGCAGCAGTGCTTTCAGTAGCAGCACAGATGCAGGCAGACTTCCTGAGCCAGAAGCGTTTCCTGCACACAATGGGCCATGTAAAATGAGACTGCAAAGTTGGTTACATCAGACACGACTTTCTGTGTAGTCATACATTGTCAATGATGACAAAGACAGGATCCTTTTGAGCATCATGTCTGGCTCTGTGAGAAGAGTTTTGCAAATGCAGGTGGGGCAGCTCAGCAGCAAAAAGAAACTTCTGGAATGGGAAGTAAAATATTAATGGTAATAAGTTCAGCCCTTTTTTTGGTGAGAAGACTAGTTTGTAAGCATGTTGTTGAGCAACTAGAGGAGAATAACTAGTCATGCAGAGACCCAAAGCCTAATTCCCGTGCCCTGGCAGCATGTTGGGACTGGAAAATCAACGCAAGCAAAGTTACTTAGGAAGTTAAAACAACCATTCCATTTTGATAGGAAGTAGTAGTGGACTTGGATACATCCTCAGCTGCATCAGGGTCACTGACGGGGGAAAAAATTCTCTCCACTATCCTGGCTGCTGCTGAGATAGAGTTAATTTTTTTCTGGTAGCTGGTACAGTACTGTGGGGGTTTGCATTTAGTATGAGAATAATGTTGATAACACCGATGTTTTAGTTGCTGCTGAGAAATACTTACTTTAAATCAAGGACTTTCCAGTTTCCCAGGCTTTGCTAAGGAAGAGGTACACAAGAAGCCAGAAGAGAGCACAGCCAGGACAGCTGACCCAAACTGGCTAAAGGGATATTCCATACCACAGCATGTCATGCCCAGTACATAAACGGGGTGGAACTGACAAGAGGGGACAATTGCTGCTCAGGACTGTACTGAATGTTGGTCAACAGGTGGTGAACAATTGTATTGTGCGTCATTTGTCTTTCTTGGGTTTTATTTTTTTCTCTCTCTCTTTGTTGCCAACCTTTTCATTATTATTATTATTATTATTATTATTACTATTACTATTATTATTACTACTATTATTTTAAGTTTTATGTTTATTGTTTCATGTTCTATTTTAATTATTAAACTGTCCTTACGTAAACCCGTAAGTTTGTCCTGCCCATCCCACCGGGGCCGGGGGCCATCGAGCAAGTGCGTTACTTAGTTGCAGGCTGAGGTTAAACCACCACATCCACGAATTCAGATCTCCATGCTCTAGATCAAAAGGAAGGAGTAATTGTGTTGCAAGCTATTGTAACTAACCACAGACAACCCTAGTGTTAGGTGATACAGCGAGGCACATGATATCTGGGTGTCCCACAGCTCTCTCCTGGCCATGCTGACACAAGCAAACTATGACCCCTCAAGTTCCCAGGACAGTGAGATCAACACACTGACACATCAAGAGCCACCGGGGACTGTGTCTGCACCCTGGCAGTCAAGCTCATGAGCTAATCCATTGGCAATTTCTACTAAGACCTTTTCAGTTACTGCTTTAATTATTTTCAAGTGGTGGCTGGATGTGTGTACTTGTCCACCTCAAAGAAAAATATTGATATTCTGTCAGACTTTTTTCTACTCATAGCTTTCTTACATTTTTAAAACATATTTAAGAGTATCTATCTCCTAATCACAAGGAACTTCATGTCAAGGTTTTTCCTTCCCTACTTAATCTAGCACTGATGATGGTAGGCTATGTCACATACTTAGCAATGGGGGCTTCTCTGACTTGGCAGAAAGGAGAAGGCAAGATGTCTGCAGAGACTTACACCTCACAGCAGCTTGGGACAGGAGGAGAGAAGCCAAAAATACTTCATAACAATGACAAGTAGAATCAAGTACCTCCTTGAGTTCAAACATACTTCAGGCAAGACTTGATTTTAGTTTTCAAACTTGTGATAGATCGGGCATAGAAAAGTGTACAGAAGAGAATTATCACTCCCTTAAGGTATGCAGATCACCTTTATGCTGGGTGACATGATTCTGGGTGCTGGAAAAACACATTTTTGACCTAGCAGGGGAAGCTCATCAGTGATGTTCTGCAGCCAGTTTCCACATTGTGTCTGTGGATATGCTGAAGTCCTAGACTGTAGCTGTGACCTGCTACTATGACAAGGAATAAAGTCTGATGTCTTGAGTAATATCAGGTAGATGTCACTTTCCCTTCCTAAGCTGAAAGCTCCTTTTTACAATGTCTGATACAATGCTGTCCAATAGTCAGCTGATATGGTAGTGGGGTCCAGAAAGCATAGGCCCCTGTCTAGAGTCACAAAAATTCTGTTCAGAATAAGTTTTTGATTCAGTGCCTGAGACATTCCTGCTTTCTCATAATAACTACAACACAGTAATGACATGTGAAAATCCTAGGAGAACATCAGGTGAATGAGAAGCAGGTGCGATGGGTATAGATGCAATACAAGGAAGGGGAGCTTTGTGTTTCAGGCCTGGAGAAGTTTGGGCCATGACAATCAGAATTGAAGCATTCATTTTTACCTCTGGTCTTCCTGAAGGCAGGATTCTTAATCCAGTGCTGTGCTGTCTGAGGTTCCCCAGGCTGATGCATTTGCAAAGAGAGGATACTGTAGAAAAAATCATTGCTCAAGTTCCCATGGTGTTGTCAATAGATGTTTTCCACAGAACCCAAGTAGGTCAAATACCTCTTACTTGGTTCACTTGGGATCATGTGGAACAATGCCGAAGGGGCTTGCTTGCCAAGTACACGATTCCCACTGTGGCTCTGGTCCAGGCTCTGTCTGAACAGTAATGCTACGCCATCACCAAATTCTTCAAAGTTGCGGTTGATGGAGTTGAGACAGTTTAAAACAAAACTACCAGAATTATAAGAATAAATATGCACCCACACCTGCATATATTTCTTGGGAAACATTTGAGTTCCATGGCAAAGCAGCACCAAGAGCACAAAGAGAGCATGAAAAACTGGCAGAAGAGCCTTTGGGCTGGCAAGTAAGCTTCATTCAGAAATACAGTTATCTGATACTTGATCTTACACAATTCTGACAGACAAAAATTACTCCTTCATATGTTTATATATTCTCACCACCACCCCCAGCTTCAGTCAAACAGTGTGGTCTTATAGTAGTTTAGCACCTTGTGTCTAAGGGCTGCAGCATTTTTAATCTAATACAAGCTACCCCACAACTGGACTTACAGTTTTGTGATGCCACCATGTCATTACTGTCTCTGCTGTTTGCAGCTGCCAGCCTCTTGTCTCTCTCTGTCCAAATGCAACCTATGTAAGTGCTGGCAGAGAGTAGAGAGGGGAACCAATGAAACTGGAGCATGCAGACAGCTGTCTTTCCCTCCCCCTCCACGCCCCCTCTTTTTTTTTCCCTTTGTAAAGATATTTGGATGTTGTTCTGTTTAGCATTACAAGCCCACTGTCCTCTAGAGTCATGCCTAAATAGGTCCAAAAATATCAGTCAGTGTGTTAGGTGAAAATCAGTGAACACTACGGACAGCTTAGAGAGCAAGCCAGAAGTGATACAGAAGAAGATAGTTTAGAAGCTTAAAAAGGGAGAGAAAAAAAGAAGAAGAAAAAAGAATGCAACATACAGGTGGGGTGAGAGAATATTTTTGAGGCAGAGAAATGGGTGGCTATTAGAACAAGGAAAGAAAGTAGCAAAAAATAATGGGAAAAGCAAGACCCCATTCATTCCCCTGTGGGAATTAAATTCACAGGAAAAAACTGGAGAAAATAAAGAAAACTAAAAGATTAGAAAACCGAAACAAAATGCAGAAGAACTGACAAACACGAGAGACAGAAAACTGCATATCTGGATAGAGAGAAAGGATAATTAAAGTATCAAAAACAAGGAGCTAAGCTCTTTGTAGTTAAAATATATACACACTGTGAGAGACACAATGTGGTAGAGACTCAGCACTAAGTGGATTTTCTTAGTTTGGGCTGTTGTGCAAACCAGCCACCCTCATGTGATACTATGCCTGAGCTACATCTTGCCAGGAACCTCATATTTCAGTGGGTCTCTGCTCACCCACACATTTCCATGTTGTGCTCTTTTCCTGGGTGACAACACACTTCTAAAGTTCTGAGCCTGAAAAAAAGCAGTGATGAAAGCCTTTTCCCTATTTTTTTCTTATTTCTGGTATTTGTCTTTCATAGATCCCCACAGCAGTTGGGACTCCTGTGCCAACAGACATACATCCTCAGAGCTGATCGTTCTTTCATATAACTCAACAGGTCACTACTGCTGACTTCAACCAAAGCCCACAGAGAACAACCAGTGTCAGGGTGCAAAGGGAAGGTACTGGTTCAGGTGGGAACTATGCTGAAAGAGGCAGATTCAGAAAGCTTAAGCTGGCAGAAAGAATTCGAGCAAGAGTGACATTTGGAATTTGGGAAAGAGTAGGTGGTGTAGGAGTAAATATGGATGGTAAAAATAAAAAGTGAAAATCATGGTGCCCCTACTGAAACCACCTAGACCACCACCACCATCTTCTATCTGTCGCTTCAGTCACTTGCTGAGCTGAGACAGAGATTTTAATCTTTGCACCCTAGAGCAAATTTTTCAAAAGCACTGTACGCACAGCCTCAGATGAAAATCCAGTGAAAGTTAAAAGCTTCCATAGGACTTAAAACCTCTGTCTCTCACTAAAAAAAAACAGGAGAGTGACCTTGATAGTACATTTGCCTGTTCTTCATACAACCCCTCCCTCAGGAGGTGCTCCATACTCTGCTTCCCAGAGCTGAATGCATGGGAAAGCTGTGATGCTCTGAACAGCCTCACCACAGACTCCCACACAGTCCAGGGGCTGGAGCTCTCATGGAGCTCAGCCCTGGCCCTGTGGTGGAGGTGGCCCAGTCTCCTGCTCATCTGATGGCCACTGGATCACCAGCAGGTCCTGTCACTACCTCAGACCTGCTTGGATGTGAGGGATGGCACCCTGACCAAGAGGGCACTGCCCCACCTTGGCACTGTACTCTCTCAGAGGGTAGCCCTACTCTTGCTGTTCCCTGGCACTGACTAGGATGCACTGGGGTTCGGCTGAGCTGTAAACTCTAAGCTACTAGCACTTGCTTGTCTGAACACAAATAATTCAGCATTTGTAGGGTCATGATCCCTTCCCAACTGTTGTGCTGAGAAACAAAAAAAAAATTGCCATGTAAAAAGAACAGGAATTCAAGCAGTTTGGGGGAATTTATAGGAAATTTATAGGAAATCTATAGAAAGAAGGAAATCTTTAATTATGTTTTCTGAAAGCACAATTGTGGGATGTCCTTAGAATCTCAGTTAACAACAACTGGACTGCACAGTTTGGGGGAGCAAGAAGTGAAAATATGTTTGCACTGTAGAAAACACAGAAGAAGCAATAACTATGTGTGATACCTTTTCTATGTATTTTTTTTTTGTATGTTGTTAGGAAATGGGCCAATTTCAGGAACATAGTTTTTAATTTTCACTATTACAGTGGGTAAACTGATAGCCTTTCAAAAGTATGGAGAAATGCTCTGGGGATAAAACCACATGGACTGACACACAAAAAAAGACTGTCTCTTTAGAAAACAGAAACCTTTAGAATTGCAGAACTGTGATGGATTTCAGAAAATCACTCTCTCTAGCCCTGCACTGAGGTGGGATCAAATACTCCTAGACCACTCCAGCACATGCAGATCCTAACTTCTCAAAAACTTCCTGTGAAGAAAGTTCCTTTGGCCTAACAGCTGTTCTGTTCTGGTGTCTCACCATTACCATACAACATAAAAAGCAGAGATTCAGAGCATGGCTGTGTTATGTTCATAGTATGGACAAATATCATTCACTGCTCTGACAATGTCACACTTGAGTTGGACTCGATGATCCTTGTGGGTCCCTCCAACCCAGACTATTCTGTACTGTGATTTTCTGCTTGTGGCCTGTGTTTTCTGTCTGTACAATGTCTGGAAACAGCCTGTACCATGCTTATGTCTATCACTTTCTTACTCTACAATGGTATTTCTACACTTCCTCTCTTCCAGAGGGTTTGTTGGAGGCCTGGGGTAGAGACTGAGGGGAGGGTGGCCTCATCCCTTTGAAGAATGAAACTGTTGAACAGCTGATAACTGCTTTGGCACTTTCATCTTTGACTTATCACTGAATCATAGAACAGCCTAAATAGGGAGGGAACTTAAAGATCATCTAGTTCCAACCCTTTTGCCATGTGACACATTCCACTAGGACCAGGTTGCTCAGAACTGCATCCTGCCTGGCCTTGAACACTTCCAGGGATGGAGCATCCACAACTCCTCCATGCAACCTGTTCCAGTGCCTCACCCCCCTCACAGTGAAGAATTTTTTCCTATTATCTAATCTAAACCTACTCTCGGACTGAAGCCATTCCCCCATTGTCCTATCACTACAAATAGTTCTTGCAAATAGTCTCTTTCCATCTTTCTTGTAGGCTCCCTTAAGGTACTGGAAGGCTGCAAAAAGGTTAACCCTTAAGCCTTCTATTTTCCAGGCTGAAAAACCCCAAATCTCTCAGCTTTCCCTTGTAGGAGAGGTGCTCCATGCCACTAATCATCATGGAGGCTGGTGATCTTGCACTGGACAAATAACTTAAGCACTTAGTATAGAAAATTTAAACTGACGAGATTTGCACACGTGCACCAATTTTTTTTTCCAAATCTGAGTAAGGTTAACAAGCTTTGCCACGGAGGTGGTTATTGCAGATCTACCATTTCTTGCACCACACAGCTGCCACGACCAGCTTCGGCTTGCCCAGCCATCGCTCCAAACCAGTCAGGCTGAGCGGGGCCGGAGGGAACAGCGGCACAAGCATCGGGGGAAAAACAACAGCACAACCGCAATTCATCAAGTTTTAATCCAACGACAACCAGCCTGCACCGGCACAGCGTGCCGGAGACTGACTCCCGCTTTGTGAATTTGCAGCAAGGCTGAGGACTGAGGGTTCAGGGCTGACCCGCTCCGAACCGCGCCGGAGACACCTGCCGGGCGCCCCCGCCGCGCATGCGCGGT
>VZRQ01010237.1:567410-628170 GCA_013397975.1 Machaerirhynchus nigripectus | reverse complement strand
CACACCCCTCCCTCCCTCCGCTCCTCCCTCCACCCTTCATCGCCCCTCTATCCCGCCCTCCCGGGTTCCCCCTTTTCTTCCCTCTGTTCTCCCCCTTCTTACCCCGCTCTTCTCTCGCTGCCCCTCCGCCCATCCGTGCTGCTTCCTCTTATGCCCCCTTTCTTCTCTTCCTCTCCTGCCTGCCCCTCCGGCTTGCCTCCTCCGTACCTCCCTCCTCCATTCCCCCTTTCTTCGCTAACCCTCCCTCCTGTGCACATCCTTCCCTCCTTCATTCCTCTTTTCCTCCCTCTTTCCCTCCCATGCACAACCCTCCTCCTGCCCCCTAAAGCATCGGCGGCCACTCAGTGGCCGTCGATGCTTTAGGGGGCAGGAGGAGGAGGAGGGTTGTGGGTGGTTTTTTCCTGCTGTCTCTGGGAGAGGAAACCAAACCTCCCCTTTCTGGGTGTTAACTCTCCAGCCCCCATGGGTTGGGTTTCAAACCACGTTTCTTAGGACTCGTTCTTTTGTAATAATGATTTGTACTGTTGTTTTTATGATGAGGCAAAAGCGTTAAGCTGGGAACCAAAAAGGATATGCTCGTAGATTTTGTTATTGTATAAATGAAGGTGAATAATTAACCTGTTACACTTGATATTTTTGCAGATCAAAAGAAGGAGGAAACTATGCCCACAGAGGGAGAGAAATCTCCCGAGGCAGAGAATAACAACAATAATAATAAAAAAGGGAAAACTGGAGGCTCACAGGTAAAGAACACACACCCGAATAGGGAAGTGCCCAAACTATTAGCATTTAAAATGAAATGTTCAGCTAACAGCATTTCCTGCTCAGGGCATCTTTCTTCGGGTTGGATGAAATGCATTTGGTTGGGTGCAATGTTTTTACTGCCTGGACATGTTTCTTTGATTGCATTTTGCAGTGATCAGCTGCTTTCCATGTAATAGAAACATTTTTAAATTTTTTTTCTTTATTTTAGTGGGGGGGGAAAGACTTAAATAAGGATGCGTTTGAGGTCTTGGCTGTCACATAATCATTGATAATTAGGGACTTCTAAGGACATGTTTAAAGATTATTTACAGCAATTCATACTTCCTTATTCAGAGCTGTATCATATGCAGAAGCACCTCTTTTTTTTTTTGGCTTCCTGTGCAAACCTTAATGCTGCCTGGTTCATACTTACACTCTTCTCCTGAATCCTTTCTGTTTTCTCTCTTTATGGATAGGACTCTCAGCCTTCACCTCTTGCTTTGCTAGCAGCTACTTGCAGCAAAATAGGAACTCCTGGTGAGAATCAAGGAACTGGACAGCAGCAGATTATTATAGACCCAAATCAAGGTTTGGTGCAGCTTCAGAATCAGCCACAGCAGTTGGAATTGGTAACAACTCAGCTTGCTGGAAATGCTTGGCAGCTTGTTGCTGCTGCTCCTTCTGCTTCAAAAGAAAATAATGTTGCTCAACAAGGATCTTCTGTTGCCTCAAGTGCAGCAAGTCCCTCCAGCAGTAACAATGGAAGTACATCTCCTTCAAAAACCAAATCGGGCAATTCTTCTACAACGACCCCTGGACAATTCCAAGTCATTCAAGTACAAAATCCAAGTGGTAGCGTCCAGTACCAAGTGATTCCACAGATTCAGACAACGGAAGGTCAAATCAATCCATCTAACACTACTGGTCTACAAGACATACAGGGTCAAATTCAGCTTATTCCTGCAGGGAATAATCAAGCTATCCTCACAACTGCAAACAGGACAGCTTCAGGAAATGTTATTGCTCAAAACCTAGCAAATCAGACAGTTCCAGTCCAAATTAGGCCTGGTGTTTCCATACCACTGCAACTGCAAACTATTCCTGGTACTCAGGCGCAAGTTGTAACAACGCTACCTATAAACATTGGAGGGGTAACCCTCGCGTTGCCCGTGATTAACAACGTTGCCACTGGAGGAAGTTCGGGGCAAGTTGGCCAGTCTACTGAGAGTGGAGTTTCCAATGGAAATCAGCTGGCATCTACACCTGTCACTTCTGCCTCTGCTAGTACCATGCCAGAGTCTCCTTCCTCATCTTCCACCGCTACAACCACTGCCTCAACATCTCTGACTAGCAGTGACACACTGGTAAGCTCTGCAGAAACAGGCCAATACACAAGCACAGCAGGCAGCAGTTCAGAGCAGGCAACTGAAGAACCTCAAACAACTGCTACGGACTCTGAAACCCAGAGCTCCAGTCAGCTTCAGTCCAATGGACTACAGAATGTCCAGGATCAGTCAGGTTCCCTTCAGCAGGTCCAGATCGTAGGTCAGCCTATTCTGCAGCAGATACAGATCCAGCAGCCTCAACAGCAGATTATTCAGGCCATTCCTCCACAGTCATTTCAGCTCCAGTCAGGGCAGACTATACAGACCATCCAGCAGCAGCCTTTGCAGAATGTTCAGCTGCAGGCAGTGAGCCCAACTCAGGTGCTCATCAGGGCTCCAACTTTAACGCCATCAGGACAGATCAGCTGGCAAACTGTGCAGGTTCAGAATCTGCAAAGCCTTTCAAATCTTCAAGTTCAAAATGCTGGGTTGCCCCAACAGCTAACCATTACCCCTGTGTCTTCAAGTGGTGGCACAACCATTGCCCAGATTGCTCCGGTGGCTGTTGCTGGTACCCCCATCACTCTGAATGCTGCCCAGCTTGCTTCAGTACCTAATCTTCAAACAGTAAGTGTTGCCAACCTGAGTGCTGCAGGTGTTCAAGTTCAAGGAGTTCCTGTTACCATTACCAGCGTTGCGGGTGAGTGGTCTGACATAGTTTTGGGCTTTTGCTTGTTTGTGGAGTTGTTTTGTTTTGTTTTGTTTGTGGTGGTTTTGGTTGTGGGTTTGGTTTGGTGTTTTTTTACTATTACAAGAATACCAGATGGTTTTAGATTAACCCTTTTTTTTCAGAATTTTCTGTAATAAACATTAAACCCTTAGCTGTGAGGAAATATCTTACATTTAAACACTAAAATTCAGATTGTAAAATAGCTGACATTTTTGCTAAACATTGAGTTAATATTACCAGTTGTGTCCATTAAAATGGAACTGTTTGTATTTGATAAACTATACTTAAATTATTCTGTCCTCCATCTTACTAAAGACCTGTAGGCTCCAGAAGTGAACATGAGACTTTACTGTTAGAGCTTTGATATGTTTGAAAAACAACAGGAAAAAGCTTTTTCCAACCAGGCAGTATTCCTAATCTCTTTTTAAGGGATGTAGAATGAGCAGTGACAATATGTAAACTGGGATACCTTGTTTCCTGGCACGCATTCGTATGGAACTGCTCATTGCATTCTGCGCTAGCTGATAAAGTTTTGAGTTCTGCAAAGAGATCAAGTGGAATAAGGTGTGCTTGCACATAGCATAGTTTCTGTGGCTTGCTTTAAAACAAGAAAATAAAACCAACTGGTGACTGTACTTCAGTACTTGCTGCTGAACTTTCGATATGGCCTATGAAATGCCTGTTCGGTTATGCTGGTCTAAGAGATGGGAAATGAGCTATTAAAAGGCTCCAGACTGGATAACTGAGCTTAGTTTTATGGTAAACTCTATGCAAGGTCTCTGCAGTGTCCCAACAAGGACAACTCTTTATGTAAAATTTGCCGACTTTTAGTGCTTCAGATAAAACTTGATTTAGGTAGGAGTTCTCTTTGCCAGCTTGATAACTACTGACCTAAGCTTGGGTTTATGTCATAGAAGTAAAAGTTTTCTATTGTAGTAGTTACAATAAACTCTTCTTAACAACAGCCTGACTATCAACACAGTTTTTTAGTATAAAACTGTAAGAAAAAACACATTGTGTTTTACTGCTGTCCAGTCTGCCTAAGCAAACATTAGTATCATATTGACTCTTAAATGGTTCGGCTTTTTTACAATCATATGCTAAGATGAGAAATGTTTAACTGGGCAAAATATTGTTCTCCCCTACTGAAATGTTTTTGAGGGGACTGAACATAGTTTAGTAGTAAGAAATTTTCTGTTGGGAGAATTTTGTCTGCTATGGTGCTTTGCGGCACTGGATGGCATGTTGCTATACTAAGAGCTGAGTTAGATGCACTAAACCTGGCTTGTTTAAGGAGTGTCACACAAATCTGGGTAATCAGAAGTAAAATCTTGACCTTGTGTTTAACTGTAATGGTTCAAAGAGAGATTTCGGTTAGCTGTAGCTTAGCAGCTGCAGTCCTATTTACCTTGGAGCATTTTTTTTCTTGATGGGAAGGTGCTGGTTGACCATTTTATTAGACAGAAATCTCTACTTTGGTGAGGAACTCTTTGTAGGAAGCCTGCTTTTGGAACAGCCTAGATTTGGGGCTGCAGGAAGAACCTTTCTGCATGTACGTTTTTTCTCTGCTTAACTTATGGTGTACTACTGTTTAGTACACACTAGCAGGTATTAGAGCAAGAGATTCTGAATATCTTTGTTGGTTATATTGACCTTACCTGTGCTTGCATATGATGTCTTTTGGAAAATAAAGGGATTGAGATTGGTAACTTGAGAGGATGAAAGAAGGAGAATGAGTCACAAGAATGGTCCTGGACAAGCCAAGCCTTAGTCATGCAGTGTTTGTATGTTAACTAGACTACATTTTGTGACCATTGAATTCCTCTTCACTGTGCCCACTCTCTCCTGCCCTGCTCCTGGGCGGCCTTATGGCTGTTTCCATAATTTTTTGGCAGCAATGAATCATAGAAACATAGATTAGTTTGGATTGAAAAGGACCTTTAAAGGTCATCTAGTTCAACCCCTCTGCAGTGATCAGGGACATCTTCAACTAGAACAGGTTGCTCAGAGCCCCATCCAACCTGGCCTTGAATGTTTCCAGGGATGGGGCATCCACCACCTCTGTGGGCAATCTGTTCCAGTATTTGCCTCTTTGTAAAAAACCCTCTTTCTTATGTCTAATCTACACCTGCCCTCTTTCATCTTAAGGCCATTCCCATTGTCCTATCACTACATGCTCTTGTAGAATGTTCCTCTCCAAGTCTCTTGTAGCCCCTTTAGGTATTGGAAGGTGCTATAAGGTCTCCCCAGAGCCTTCTTTTCTTGAGACTGAACAACCCTATTTCTGTCAGTCTTTTCCTCATAGGAGAGGTGCTCCACCCCTATAAGTATTATGACATTTTTTTTCCTTTCCCTAGTCATTAAGTTACTATTTCTTCCCCAAGACGTGATGTTATAAAAACAGATTTGTGAATGCAAGAGACTAGTTGTAATTTCCTTCTCTTACTTGTCTCTGCTTCTGTCCTGTGAAACTTCCTGATGCTACACTCTGGGAATGGGAGATGTGGTAGAATGGAAAGGACAGTGAAGAACATGATGTGCAGTCCTTAATGCTGTATTAAGATTCCAAGGAAAGAATGGTTATGAAATAGAAAATTGCAAACATGCTAAGATCTAAACTTTGCTTGCCACTTAAAAAGAATAAGCTGACTTGATCAGGGCTGTTACCTTCCTCAGGTTTGCTGGTTTTTATTTGAAATATTTTTTTTGTTATTCCCAGGCATCATTACAGGAAACTTTTTGAAAAAATAAACAGCTCAGCTACCTCAGTATCTGCAGACTGGTATTTCTTTCCTGCAGTACCTGAGTTTACCAGTGTGAAGTGTCTTGAAAATAAGCTGAACGCTCCACAAGTAGACCATTCGCCACAAATGAACAGTAGAAGTAGGTGTTAGAAATGAGCTGTATGGAGGATGTCCAGAAAATATTAAGGAGAAGGCTGAGTGAAGAACTCATCCCATGCATTGATTCAAGTGCTCTAACTTTATTAGGGAAAAGGAGTTACTTTGTCCTTCAATCAAATTCCTTCAATCAAGCCAGCTGAGTTTCTAGGAAAAAAATTTTAAAAATCACAATAAAAAAATCACAGTAAATAAATGTTTTTGTTTTTGTGTCTCATTTCTGTTCCATGAACAGTGGTTTTCCTAATTATTTCCACAGTGAGATATTTAGGCACTTTTTTCTTTAGTTTTCCAGTAGTAAATGAAAGAGTAAAGAAGAAAAATACTTAAAAATTATAACAGAATTGTTAATTTATAGAAAATTTTGAGAAATGGGGGGAGTTGTGGTTTTTTGGGGGGTTTTTGTTGTTGTTTTGTCAAATGGATTCCAAATTCCTACAGTGAAAAACTTCTCATTAGGAAGAAAAACATTAAAATCTTCTGGTAAATACTGTATTTTGGTTTATCTTTCATAATCTTTGTTAGTGAAAGTCTACTGTAAACCTAGAAAGATGTATAAGTGTATTTGGGGTTTTTTGTTGTGTTTTTCAGTTAAAGGATGAAAAACAGATCCTGGTTAGTACCATACTTTGAGTTATATGTTGCATATGGTCAAAAAGCAGGGCAAAGCAGAGAAGTTCTCACATTATTTCACTTTCTGACCTAAGGGAGAACTTCAGTGTCAATGATGAAAATGATTATTTTACTGTGAGAGGGACTGAGTACTGACACAGGTTGCCTAGAGAAGTTTCAAACTCTCCATCTTTGGAGATATTCAGAAACTGTCTGGACATGGTCCTGGACAACTTTCTGTAGGTGACCCTGCTTGAGCAGGGTGATGGGACCAGATGCCCTCCAGAGGTCCCTTGAAGTCCACACCAATCTGTGATTCTGTAAAATTTTGTTAAGGGGTACAAAGTGTCAGTCAAAGACATAATTAAATGTACAGAAGAAAGTTTTAATCTTCTCATCCAGTTAAGTTTCTGAGCGTTAAAATCAGGTCTTTAAACAGTTTTTAAATTAAGAGGTAATCAAACAACAGGCTACATAAAAACCACTGTGGTTGCTTGAACATTCAGGGATCTACTAATACCTGCCTTGCTATGAGATCAGGACCTGTCATAGCCTTTTACCCAGCTAGTTCTGTACAAAGGATTTCTTCTGTGCTTCTGTGCTCATTGTTCTGCACATGATTCACTGTGGAAGGGGATAGCCTGGAATGCTATAGGTGGCAACTTCCTGAATATAGTCCCTATGGTCTTGGGGACAAGCAGATACTGCAGAGTACCCTTGCCTTTTTTCAAAGCTTCTGCTGTGAGAGTTGCAGATGCAAGTTTAAAGGATTCCTGTCCCCAGCCCCTTTTTAAAATAAGATATCTTTTGCCTTTTTAAAACTTATTTTCAGGCCCTTCGATTTGTCTAGATGTGTTAATTGACTATATAAGGGACTATGTGAAAGGAACTGATTTTAGTATTAGTTGATTCCAAGAAAAAAAAAAGTTAATTAAGTTGTTTTCTTTTGGTAGGCTAAGTTGTTTTGTCTGGTAGGTTGGTTTTGGTGTTCTTCTTTTCTTTTTTTTTTTAAATTTTGGTTGGCTGGTTGGTTTTTTGGGTGTTTTTTTGTTTTTCCCTGAGAATAACTCCCTCTTTCTTATGAGATAAACAAGTAATAGCTCAAACTCATATCTGCCTTAACTATACGTCTTAGAGTAGCTTTGTTACATGACAATGGAGGTGTTTGCCCTATACAAAAGTTAATGAGATGATTTTGTTTTAAAATAGTGAAAAATATTATTTTTATTTTATGTATGCTTGTTCCAAGATTTTTTACTTGCTTTAAGCAAAGGTCATCAGATTTCATCACCTTGCCACATAAGTTCAAGCTTTTTTCTTGAAGATGAGTGGTGACATGGCCCGAATTATGGGGAATTTGGAGTTCATCCACCCAAAATAACCTGGAGCAATGACTTCTGTTCAGTGGAACAGTCTGTTGCCGGGCAATAGTCCAGGTGGAGAGTTTTAAGTCTTTTGTAGGGGTGCGCTGTGGGCTCCAAAATAGTTCTTAATGACAATGAAATCCAGTGCCAAGGATTCTTATTGGGGTACTTAAAAAGTATAGTGAGCCTTGCCCTTCTGTTTCATACTCTGTAGTAATGTGAGCTACTAAGGCGTTTCTCTCTTTGGCCAGATAATTTCACGTCACTGTGACTTGTCAGTACCTTGAGGTTTCCTGATTTCTTGTGCATTTTCCCACTTGTCTGCATCCAGCTTCAGCCTGTCTTCAAGGCTTTCTCTTCCCTTTCCCTCTTTATTAACTCTTCTTGTGTGACAGTCATTAGTTTTAGAACTTGCAATTCAAAGACTCAATATATTGTTTAGACATGACTTTCATTCTGGGTCAAAGTTTGATGAGGACTTTGAAGCATTCTACCAGAGTCTTTAAACAGGAAAAAAATGGATTAGACTAACTGTATGTCACTCAGGAATAGTGACTGGAAAAAGGGAAACATCACACCAATTTTAAAAAGATAATAATTAGGCTCCTGAGAACTACCAACCAGTCAGCCTCATCTCTGTGTCTGGTACGATCATGGAATACACCTCCTGCAAGCTATGTCCAGGCATATGGGTACAGAGGTGATCAGAGACAGCCCACATGTTGTCCCAAATGTACACCACACATGGCTCCTCAAAGGGCAAATCATGCCTGACTAATCCAGTGGCCTTCTGTGATGGAGTGACTGTATCAGTAGGTAGAGGAAGAGTCGCTGATAATAAGTTACTTCATCTGCCATGACTTATGTAAGGGTTTGTGACGTAGTCCCTCACAGTAGCCTTGGAGAGGTACAGATTTTTTGGATGATAGGGAAGTGGCTGGATGGTCACATTCAGAGTTGCCATAAATGATTCAGTCTCCAAACACAGATCAGTAATTAGTGATGTCCCTCAGGGGTCCATACTGAGACCAGTGTCTTTACTAATGATGTTGTGGGATTGTGTGTACCCTCAGTAGGTTTGCAGATAGCACCAAAATGAGTGGTGCAGTTGACGTGCTTGAGGGAAAGGACGCCATCCAGAGGGATCTTGGCAGGCTCAAGAAGTGGGCCAATGTGAACCTCATTGTACTCCTGCAAGGCTGAATGAAAGGTCCTGCACCTGTGATGGGGCAGTCCCTAATCTCAGTATAGATTGTGTGATGAAGTAATGGATTGAGAGCAGCTCTGTAGATAAAGACTTGGGGATATTAGTAGATGAAAAGTGGGATATGTGCTGGCAATGTACACTTGCAGCCCAGGAGGTCTACTGTATCCTGGGCTACATAAAAACAAACAAGGCCAGAAGTTCATGGGATATGATTCTCTCCCTCTTTGCCACTATTGTGAGACCCCATCCACAGTAGTGTGTCCAGTGCTGGGATTCCCACTAGAAGACAGACACGAATCTGTTAGAGCCAGTCCAGAAGAGGACCATGAAAATGATCAGAGAGCTGGAACACATCTTGTATGAAGATGAGCGGAGAGAGTTGGGGTTTTTCAAACTGAAAGGTGAAGAGAAGGCTCTGGGAGACCTTATTGCAGCCCTTCAGTATACAATGGGATCTTGTCAAAAAGATAGGCATTTTACCGTGACCTGCCTGCAGTAACAGCACAAGGGGCAGCAGTTTTAAGCTGAAAAAGGGTACGTTTAGATTGGACATAAGGAAGAAATTCCTTACTTTGAGGGTGGTGAGACACTGGAACAGGTTTTCCAGAGAGGTTGTAGATACCCCATCCCTGGAAGTGTTCAAGGTGAGGCTGGGTAGGTCTTTGAGCAATGTGATCTAGCTGAAGATGTCCCTGCCCATGTCATGGGGCTTGGAACTACATGATCTTTAAAGGTGCCTTGTGACCCAAACCACTCTGATTCTATGAATATAAGAATCAAAAGTGTTTCTGACCCTGTCTCATGCTGACTGCAGGTGATGCATACAAGAACAACACTCAGATTCTCTTCCCACCATTCAATCATCTTCATCTTCCAGAACCAGAAGTGGGATTTTTTTTAACAAGTTTGTTAGTTCTTGATGGATTTACTTTCTCTGAATTTGTCCTTTCTGAGTCTGCCTAATTTTTTTAATGCATTCAATATTGGTCTGCAATATATTGTGTTTTAATTGTTGCATAAGACACATTTTTATTTAATGTTCTTAAGCTCCTCTATTATGAAAACTTAAAATACCTGATTCATCTTCATACTACTCACAATACTTCTATTATTCTCTATTACCTATGCTGGATTTTGAGGGAGGAGAAGGTGTTTAGTCTAAAGTCCTAGAATATTATACTTACGTTGTTGAATGAAAGAAAATGCCTTTTTGTGACAACATATATGCTGTGGGGCTCCTCTCATGCTAATGTGAGTATGTCTAGAAACAGAACTCAGTGAGTGGTGTAGCTAACCAAGAAGGGATGCCTGTAGGTGGTAAGAAGGTGAAAAGGGTTTAAAATAGCCACATTACATACGAGCACACTGGCAAATATAAACACCAAAGGTGGAAGTCAAAGCAGCTGAAGGAGAGGGGTTGCATGATTTTTTTTTTTTTAAATAAAATGCAGTGTTTTCCTGGATGTTCATTGACAAGCAAGATGCAGCAAACATCTTGAAAGAAACAAGCTGCAAGCTGCGGACTCTGTAGTAAAAAAGATTAAGTACGAAGTACTGAGCTGTATTTAAAAAACCCAAACAAACAAGAAATAAAAGGAGTCTGTCTTAGTTTTTTACTTCATAGTATGTGACTTGGCGTTCTGAGAGTGTAGATGGGAGGAGTATAGAAATGTAGCATACTTTTCTTCAAAGTCATGAAAGATCACAACTGTTCTCAGGCTGCCTTGCCCTGAGAGTTGTTGCAGAACCACAGTGTTCTAAATATTATAGTACTGGCATCCTTTTCAAATGTTTTAAAGTAATTACAGGAGAAGCATCTAGTCTTCTAATGACAAAATTGCTTTGGTTATGGATTTTCTTAAACTGAAATTCAATACAATGGCAGAAACAGTTTAACAACAAACTGTGCTGGTGAAAACAAACATTTGCCATGGTGATGGTAGCATAAAAATAAAAGTGTCAGTATACTGTTCCTGAACTTGAGGCCTAAGGAATGTGCAGTCCACCTGTTCAGATAAATTTCCAATGGAAAATAACCTGGTAAATATGCCTCAGTAAAACAAGTCTTTTCTGCCTGATCTGTGAGTAGCAAGGTGTGACTTCATCATTACTTCTAAGAAAAATAAAGTGGGAAGGGGAAGCATTTCAAGTACCAACCTTGCTCATAATTTCCAGGTAAAATAGGTTTATAATGGGCTATTTTTATGCCATAAACTTCAACAAGAAAATGTAAGCTTTGAAGTTGTCAAAGAAGAATGTTACTAAAGCTGTATTTCCATATTAGATGATGTGTGTCAGCAATACAGATGCACTCTCTTGAGAATATTGGGTTTTGCCATCCCCTCTCTCACTCCCTGTCATCAGAAACTGGAGCATATAGAACAGGAAATTAATTGGCTGAGCTTTCTTGTTCATAAAATGCCAAGCAAGTGAATTGAGTGATATGGCATATCTTCAACAGCTTGATAGTATTTTTTTCTTGCTTAAAGTGTACTTAGATCTGCACTAAGCCAACCTCCTTGTTCTTCCATTACCACCTTGTGTGAGGGAAAGACAAGAAGCATATTCAAAATCTCATTTCAACAGCTTCCTCACTGTAATTTAAATTTTGGAGTACTAAGTTTCATGTGATTTTGGAGCTGGTAGATGAAATAAATCAATTCTTACTGTTCTAATATATTAAAAACCTTTTAATAGCAGTGGTTATTATTGAAAAAGCTAACTATATGTGGAATGGGATATTGTGTTCCAAGAGGAATATTAATTCCAAGTGAAACAGTGTTATTATTGGGGGTTGCCCTGTGGAGAGCCAGGAGTTGGACTTGATGATGCTTATGGGTCCCTTCCAACTTAGGATGTTCTATGATTATTGAAAAACAACTCTGTTTTTCAGTGGTCAGTGATTTTTTTAATGGATAATTTAGTTAATAAAAGTTGCTTGATTTATATGCTATAGCATAGTAGCTTTGGAAGCAGTCAGGACTGCATAATGAAGCATAATTTTTATAACTAATATTTTGCTCTGGTTATGACATTTTCAACGAAACAGTATCTCTGGACATCTGTAGGCTCTTGAGAAATGTAGCATCAGAGCACATGCTTAGGTTAGTTTGGGGTATGGTTATACAGTTATATTGATTTCTGTATGCATCCATTCCTAACAGTGGAGTTTCCACTCCACTGTTTAAGACGTTTTTGAGATGTTTAATACTGCTGAGAGTTGATAACAGTCATACACCTTGATCAGTTGGTCATTGGGAAAACTGTATCACCCCAACATGCATTTAATCTTCATAGATTGGCAGACTAGTATTTTGTTGGAAAGAGAGAATTATCAGTTAATACCTTCCTGCCAAAAAACCCCTTGGGATACATGTTAAGTACAAGCCTGAGTTTCCTTAATTATAGTTCCAAGTGATGATGTGACCACTTTTCCCTTGAGAAAAATACTGAAGTTTAAGAAATACGGGCCTTGATTTTCTTGTTTCTTTGGTCATCAGGAAGTAACTGACAAAAGCATGAAGTTTTTCAGTTTGTTCTGACCTAAAGAAACAAGACTAGGTAAACAGTTTTATAGGGTTAACAGCGTTACAGAAAATGTCAGAACTTTTATGGGTTTGGATCTTGCAGATTTATGTGGCCCTTCTTTTTTGATTCTATAATATGTGGTTTTGTTGGTCCTTGCCTGATGAAGGTTATAACAAAGTTTGAGTTTTTACAGCTTTAATAAACAAATTAGTTTTAACATTGGTCAGCCTGTTCACCCATAGACTGTTAATAAAACCAAAGCTTGTGGCTTACAGTAAGTTTAGTCTTACTGTGTAAGATCTTTAAAAATATTTTATGAATGTTGGTTTTTTCCTGATAATATCCTTTAAATTCCTTTTAATCACCTTGCCATTTTTTTGCATATTTAATTTTATCTTGATCAACATATATTTCATATAGCCAAAATATTTACTTCAAGGACATTCATGAACCTTCTAGTCAAGTGTAAAATATGTAAGCTGGCTAAAGCATAGTCAAAATCCCATAACACCCAGTTAGAAAAGCTCCTAGCCCTACCTCCCAAAATCCAAATAGCGTACTGGAACCTTAGCTTATATTTTTTTCATGTTAGCCTACTTCTGTCCTTTCAAGATTCAGTTATTACTACTTCATGGCAATACTCAGAAATTGAATGGAGATGCAAAACCTGACACTTTCTGACTGTGTGTTTTTGTTTCCATATGGCAGAAGTGAGTAAGATAGGCATTTGATTTTTGTTTTGTTTTGGGATGTTTGTTTTGATTTGTTTAGGTTTGTCAGGTATGGAGCTCCTCTAGTCAGACTGTGGAGACTGATAGTCCACAGGTTTCTTTCTATCCCTATCCCTGTTTAAGAGTTAGGGGGAAGAGTTGAAGGAAAGAACTGGGTCACGTTCTGTTGTGGCTATAAGATGTGGAATAATTTGAGAATTGGGGCAAGGGGATGGGGAGAGGGAGATGTTCCATTAAAGTAAATCCAGGAATCTCAGTTTCTTATATCTGCTACTAGTTTCCATGCAATGTGTCTGATACTTTGCAGCACAGCTGGTGCTTGGGTTTTCAGTTGTTGCTCTAAGTTTCAGCATGCGGGAAGCTACTTGTGTTCATCTGCAGAGAAGTGTTCTTGGACACTCGCCCTAAATATAATTTTCTTTTTGACTATTTATTCAATGATGATGAAAATCAAGGGGTTTTTAGAAGGGTCTCTTTTCTTTAGTGCAACTATTTATTTTTCTGATTCCATCTCCTTCTTTAGAATGCTTAATAAAGTAACCATATTTTCTTTTCATTCAATGTCACGGTATCCAAAACAACCAGAGACATTGCCATTTGGTTATTCGAGACTGAATTTTGTGAAACTGCAGCTCTGTGTTTGATTTTTATGTTGGTTTTGTATGGGTCTTTCTGTGTTGTATTTGTGGTAGCTCTTTCCTATGTTTAATAAAGTAATAAAAAATAAACTTGCTTTCAGTTTAATGAAAGATACTACCAGCTGTAAAAACTTATTTTCTGGCTCAAAGTACTGAAGTACCCTCAGGTTGTCCTAAAGCACTTGGGTAAAGCCTTCCATTTTTGAAAAATCATTAAAGCAACTTGGTGAAACTTCTGGGGCACTGGTTTCGTGTTGCCAATATGATTCTTGCACTAAAGGAAACAGACTTCATTTTTTTTAAGATGCTTAAACCGCTCAAACTTTCTTGCCTTAAATTTCATTCTCAAAGTGGTACTTTCAACAGAAGTTAAACTTAGTTATTATGCTGTTCAGTAATTTTTTAACACACTGAGACTTAGGAAGCTTTTGAAGAAGAGTATAACAAGTTCCTACAAATCTTGACAAAGTTAGCCGTGGACAAAAGATAGAAACTTGTTGCAGTGCCCCTGTAGGAGGTAGAAAAGACAGATGTCTTTTTGATGCTGCAGTTTGCACTGGTAACTTTCTGCTTGTAGTAGCATCTGGACACAATGCTGTGATTTGTGATGACCCAAATTTCTTGTAGTAGCTGGGTGAATCCAGTTCCTCTCCTTACTCCAAAGTGATCTTCTCTACAGAATGTGGGTCCCTTGTATCAATGCTTGCAGTTTCTGTTCTGGGGAATTCTTCTTTTGTCACATATTATTTCTTCATAAATCTTTATTAACCACTGCTTAGGAGAGAGCAGAATTGCAGCATACTGCATCATCTTCTGTGTAAATATTTAAATTCAGTGTTGTCTTCACATATATGTAATATTAAAATAAGATTTGTTCTTCTTTCTTCAGCATGAAACCTCCTTCATAGTAGATTTTTTTTTTAAAATTGGGATCTTTAACTATATTGACACTGACTTTTAAAAAATGTTCGAGTCTTGGCTATATCTTAGTCAAAGCATTATATTTTATTATATTATATAGTCATGTTATTATAAGTATAGTGTATTATAAATAAATATATGAAGTATATAAATATTATCTTATAAATTATCTTTATGTCTTTGTGGAAAAAGAATATTAAAGGATGTTTTCAAGCTTACAGTACCTGATGTATGCAGGGAAAGGGAAGATGAGAAACTTCTTTTTCTCCATTGCTTTGCATCAATGAGTTGTTAATGGGTGAGTTGCTGCATCAGCTCTGATGCCTGTAGAGCTTTGGAACTCTGCAGGCTGTCTTGTAGTAATATGCATTGAATTATGGATGCTAACTACAACCTTCTCTTTGCTTTTTAGAATACGCAGTTGAACAGATTTTCTTTCTGGCAGCATTAGCCACTGTGGCTCTGGGTACATTTTGCAAAGTGTTTCTCAGATTTTGCAGTAAGGTGCACCTTACTGGGAGAACTCTGTCACTGATGCTCTCATCTTTTGGACTGCTAAACGTTGGTTGCACAACAGCAACCGGAAATATATCAATTTTTTCTGGGGAACTATGTACCAGAACTTTGAAGTGTCCTTTTCTTAGTCTTAAATTTCTCTTCTTTCCAAGATCAAATTTTCTAATGCTTTACTCTCACGATTTCTGTAGATCATTAAAGTAATTTTCTTTCCCTTCTGCCCTATTTGCCTGAGAGAGTAGTCTTTCGTGCTTGCTACTTCAGGTGAACAAGAATAGGAAACCAGGTGTAGTGTGTGGTAAAAGGAAAGTGGTTTGATTTTTAATGGATGGCCAAGCCTAATAACCAGTGGTTAGTCACTCTGTAAGAATGTACTTTTTAGGTACCATGCATTAGCTTTCTTAAATCATTCAAGTGCTGTTGCGGTTTTGCAAATAATTTTGAACGGAAAATGTGATTGATGTGCGTGTGTGTGTGTGTGTGTGTGTATTATTTGGCTTCATAGTAATTACTTAAAGTTGTTGAATTTTCTTCCATGAATGTGTTACAAACTCATGTGTAGGGGAAAGTATATGTGAGTTTTAATTGTTAAGATGCAAGTTTACTGCAAAATTGGAAAGCTGAGCAAGTGATGCTGAAGAATAAAGGAGGCGCAATCTTTTATCTTGATAATCCTGTATATTGTGTTAATAAATAATGCATTTACTTAATGGCTTAAATGGGAAAGATTAGTGACTAAGATCATTCAGGTTCTTCTATTTGAGAAGCTTAAAAATTTTCTATTCCATCATGATCATATTTGTAATATTGCAATAAGTGAGACTCCTATTGCATTTGATTTGTAAAGTAAATAGTAGATCAGGTTTCCTTTCTGTTTGCATTTTGTCCTGTGGTCAAATCAATGGTTACTATCCAAAAGCAATGGAGAACTTAGGCCTGAGAGGAAATGAAGTGCAATTGAGTATCAATGTTATTTTGTATCAATGTTATTTTGTAACATTTGGTTGTAACTTAATTTTATATTCTGACAGTATGTACAATAAAGCTCTGTCCTATGCAAGTTCAGTGATGACTTTGTTAATCAAGATATTTCACAGTTTCAGAAATCATTATTAAAGAAATAACGGGAACTTGAGAAAACTTTTTCTCTTCCAAAAGCAGGTGTCAGTGTGCAGTGAATGCTTTCACAATTAATACAGAATAACACAGATGAACTGAAGTGTGACTTTGTTCCTTCATGTAGTGATTTGTTTAGACCTCTTTCTGAAACCTGTGCTGAAAAATGAGAGCTCTTGTTACTGAAAAGTTTGATTATGAATGGCAAAGTATAGTGATATCAGGTCTTGTGGTTTGGAGTATGTCAGGAAGAAGCAATATCAAGTGATCTCATGACTGTAGCAGCATTTCTGGAAGGCTTTAAATAGCATTTAATACCTCTAGTAAGATATTGAAAGGAATCATTTTAATAAGGATTTTTTTCTCCATCTAGAAAGTGTCAAGAGATCATTCTGTTCCTGTATGGATAACATTATCTCAACCACCTGTTTTTAGAGTAAGCAGGTTTGTTTGTTGGGTTTGGGGTTTTTTTTCAAATAAGAAGCCAATTTAGACCTAGATTCTCTCAACTGAAAAATCCTCACTCTTTTAAACTTCTAGAAATTGCCCTCATTTAATTTAGTCAGCTGCTGACAAACTCATATCAACATTTACGTTTTCTCAGTATGTTTTCTTTGGTAGATGTGATTTAAGAAATAATTAAATTCTCTTATCTTCTCTTTATATTCCATTTATTTTTATTCCTCTTTAATAAGTATAAGTGATGTAAGTTAAAGGCCCTAGGGATCCATAGAATTCTAGTATATATTTTTTAAAAATCCCATAAAACTCAAGACTATAATAGACTCACTTTGAGATTTTGGGCATTTTCTGTCAGTTGTTTTGTGAAATTTTCTGGTTTTTCTTCAGGAGAAAAGATATATCAACTGGTCTAAAATATGCTCCTGTTATTCTCAAAGAACAAATACTTGTATGTTTAACAGCTTTAAAATGAGAATAGATACATTTCTACCCTCTGTACTACTAGTGTGCTAGCTTGTTGAGATGCTCTCTCAGGAGTTCAAAACAAAAATTAAGTCCAGTAATTACATTCTTGAACGTCTCAGTGTTTTCTGATAGCTATGTAAACCTCTGACAAAGAATATTTATCATATATGTGTGCTTTCTTCAGTTACTCTTCTACCTCAAAAAATTAGATTTGCTTATTGAATGGTGTGGCATGGTTCTTCAAATAAGGCAATTTTCATGATATTTTGAGAGCTTCAGAATCTTCTGTTCTGAATTTAGTAAGTGGAATTCAAGGGAAGGGAGTTTAAAATAGTGACTCTGTGAAACTAATTTAAGGAAGAAAAATCAACATTCATATTAGAAAATGTTTTAACTAGTTATTGCTATCTAAAGAGCAGTCATCTAATTACTGTTTAACTGAAACCATGTGGGGAATGTAATTGTCTGCCTGAACAACCTTATTTGGCATTGTCCCCTTTGTATTTTGTTGTCATTTTTTACAGTTACTGGGAAGAATTTCTACTCAAAAGCGTCACTGTATTATGTTTAATAAATAGATTAGGGTTGTAGCTCAGTAGTGTGTATCCTGTATTCCAAGATGTGCCCTGTCCTCACATGGGAGAAGGAAAGTTCAGAACAGGTGACGTGTGTGTCAGCAGTGGTACTTGGTTTTCTGAGGAAGTATCAGAAGACCCTTGTGTGGTTGGTCATCTCATGACTTGGACAATGAGAGTTGGTTCGTACTGAATCAGCAAAATAGATTGGATTTTTAGAAATGCTGAACAGGCTTCTCTATAAATGTGGATTGGGCATATCCTAGAATTATATTCTGGATATTAACCAGTAGTCGTGGTGTGAGAAAAGTAGTCATCCTCCTCAGGGTTCAAATGCTTCAATTCACATCTTACTTGAAAAGCCTTGGTTTGGCAGCCTGGGGAAAGCCTGCATCAAAACTTTAATATCAATTCAAGGAAGTCAGAGAGAAAGAGATAATTATCCTCCTCAACTGAGTTCTGACTACAGACTGATTAGGTCTTAGGACTTTGTGACATAGATGGAGTCATCCTTCTAACAGACTATAATAAAAAAGTATAATTCTTAATAATGTACTCAAAAATGTGACTGATAATGAAAATAGAATAGGAAGCTGCAGTAGGCCACAATATCTGTTATATCTTTAACTTTTGTAGTGATCATTCACACTTTTCATTTATGGTGCTGCTCTGTGAATTAAAGGAGTTTGCACCTTGGGTATGTTTAACAGATGGAGAGTGGATTGTGCTCTGCAAAAGGCTACACATTGAGCGAGTTTTTCCTTTTCATTTACCTTTGGCTCACCAGAAAGTGCAACTGGTTTTCAACACAAGCAATTACATTATCATATTAATATTATCATATTAGGATAAGCATTAGATATAAAAAAATTATTAGCCTTTTTTGAATGGCTATTTATAGCACTTAGTTAGTGTTTCAACAGCTTAACAGCATGAGAAGGAGTTGCCCCATTACTAGCACTTTCTTTGGAAGCTCTAGTATCCTCTTCAGCCACTGATAGACCAAAGTACTTGATAGTACTCTTTGCATTATATCATTATGTTCTTCTTACCCTGTCATATTCTCCCTCAAGGATTATCATGAGTGCTTTTCTTTCCCATTAAAATATGGGAAATAAATATATTTCCAGTACATTGCTATTCTGAAAGGAAAGACTTGGTTCTATCATAAACATATGGGAACTCTGCACTCAAGGTTAAGCCTGTAATTATTTTTCCTTTGCTGTAGCTACCAGAATTCTTTTAGAATTTTTTGGTTTGTTTTACTATCTGTCCAACAGCAAGTGGGGTTCAAACACTATCTCTTATGGGCTTGTCCTTGCTCTTTTCAGAGAACTGAAAACTCTCAGCATCTGTCAGTATTTGTGGCCTTCTTAAGACAAGGAATTCATGTTTATTCATATTTATTCATATCTAGGCAGGTCAGCTGCAACTTCCAGTCATAAACCAAGGGAGATAACTGGGAAAATTTGTTCAGTGCTTCAGGTGAAAATAACCTGGTGCTGACCTAGGCAGAAAACACATTTATTCTATTTCATGTAGCCAGCAGTGGCCTTTAGATAAGTCGAGTCACTTCGGGAGGTTCTCTGTATATTGTGTTCTTCAGTCCTAACCTCTCTGCGTGTATGTGGTGGTGTTAGGTGGTGTGTGTTAGGTTTCATCTCTGGCTGGTAGCATGATGTTACACAAGATAGGCTGTCCAAGCATCTACTGCCCCTCAGCAATCATGTGAACCAAGTAGTTGTTGTCCCATGCTGGGTTGTGTGTCACCTCACTCAGTAGCTGGGCAGTAGGCTTCAGAAAGAGTGTTCTTCCCAGTCTTATCCCCACTGGTGGTGTCTGTTATGGATGCTGCAGAAGTCATTAAAACCCATTAAAGTCTCTCTGAATCATGTTATCCCCAAGGAACTCCTACGTTTTAAATGAGTGTTTCAATACTGAGGACTTTCAAGTCTTAAAATACTTTATTCTGCTCTGAAGAATTCTGGTTGCCTGTTACTGTTTCCTTGTTGAGAGAGTGTATTTCCTTTAATGTCATAGTTGTATGAAGGCACTAAATTTTTGAAAATGGCAGCAACTAATTATATTTTGTCCCATTCCTGTTACTGCCAGGGCTGGCATTCAGTGTTGTCGTATTGTGGCTGGAAGTCATATCTCTGTCAGATTTAGTTTATTATGCGTATTTTCTAAGACTGTACAGTACCAGCTTTTAAAACAAACATAATATTACTCTGTTGTTCAAGAAACTACACTTCTTACCTATATTGGAATGGTTTCTTTTGCTTTAATATCAAGACAGTAACCCAGATTTCCTTAGATCAAGAAAACCAATGAGGTCAATGGACTTACGCAGTGAAGCTGAATTCTTCATTCATCAAGTCTGTCTTAGAATTTAAGTTGATTCCTTCCCTGGGGAGGCTGTTCCAGTGATCAACCACCCTCTGAGTGAAGAGCCTTTTCTTAATGTCCAGCCTGAACTTCCCCTGGTGCAGATTCATGCCATACCCTCGTGTACTATCACTGGTCACCAGAAAGAGAGGAGATCAGCACCTCTCCCTCCACTGCCCCCCTTGAGGAAGGTGTAGACTGTGTGGAGGTCACCCCTCAGCCTTCTCTTCTCCCAGCTGAACAAACCAAGTGACCTCAGCCGCTCCTTGTATGTCTTACCCTCGAGACCTTTTATCATCTTGGTCCCTTCCTCTGGACACACTCTGATAGTTTGATGTCCTTCCTACATTAAGGCACCCAAAGCAGCACAGAGTGCTCGAGGTGGGGCCGTCCCAGAGCAGAGCAGAGCGGGGCAGTCACTTGCCTCACTTGGCTCACTACACTCTGCTGGATGCACCCCAGGGCACAGCTGGCCCTTGTGGCTGCCAGGGCACACCATTGACTCATACAGCTTGCTGTCAACCCAAACACCACATCCCTTTCCCCGGGGCTGCTCTTGCTTCTTGTCCCCCCCATGTGTACATCTAACCAGTATTACCCCATCCTGGGTAGAGAATCTTGAAAAACAACTATCCCAAGAAAACTTTGGTATGTTATCTTGTTCAAGTCTAGTCCTAATTTTCTTTTTCATTGCAAAAGTTCCTTTCTGGCTCAATGTTGATTCAAGACAGATTGTAAGAGAAGTGACAATTCTGTAAGTGCCATAAAGCAACTTTTTTATTTGTAATTGTAGTTTTCGGAACGCAAATATAGCTCAAAGATTATTAGAGAGACTTTAACTAACTGAACAATATTTCCGTGTAAAATTTTGTCTATCTCAGCTTTTAAGAAAAAGTATACATTTGTTAAACTAGTTAATTTTTCTTAGTATCAGTCAGTAATTTGCAGTCTTGTTCTATTTTAATTACAAACTACACTAAACAGGGCTAGCAGGTAAGTAGTGCTTCCGGAAAATGGCTGGATTTAATATTTTGTTTGTGGCTTCCCTTAGCATTAGGTGGATTTCTGTCTTATGAAATGTATAAAGTTTATTTGTGCATTTCACTTATTGGAATTACTAATAAAAGGTACAATTTTTATTTTACAGGTCAGCAGCAAGGACAGGATGGAGTAAAAGTACAGCAAGCCACAATAGCTCCTGTAACCGTAGCAGTAGGTGGCATTGCTAATGCAGCAATTGGTGCTGTTAGTCCCGATCAGATAACACAAGTGCAGCTGCAACAAGCTCAACAAGCTTCTGACCAGGAAGTGCAACCTGGCAAGAGACTGAGAAGAGTTGCCTGCTCATGTCCTAATTGCAGAGAGGGAGAAGGAAGGTAAATGTAACCTTTATCAGTATATATTTAAGCATCTTATCACAGCTTGCCTCATTTGGGAACAAGATTGTCCTATATTGCCTAGATTTTTAATGCTTTCTATTAGAAAGTACATTTGTATGGGCTTTTTTAAACAGGGATTAAAATTGTCTCTATTAACATGAAATGTTTCTCCTAATAGCTGGTAATGTTTTAGAATATAACTACTTAGCTGTTTAAATACGATTCTTTTAGAGGCAGCAATGAGCCAGGAAAAAAGAAACAGCATATCTGCCATATTGAAGGATGTGGAAAAGTTTATGGCAAGACATCTCATCT
This sequence comes from Machaerirhynchus nigripectus, assembly GCA_013397975.1. Lineage (NCBI taxonomy): Eukaryota > Metazoa > Chordata > Aves > Passeriformes > Dicruridae > Machaerirhynchus > Machaerirhynchus nigripectus. The sequence goes on along the minus strand of VZRQ01010237.1, from coordinate 606,254 downwards.
TCGAGCACATCTGCGCTGGCATACCGGTGAAAGACCATTCGTATGCAACTGGATTTTTTGTGGCAAGCGATTCACAAGGAGTGATGAGTTACAAAGGCATAGAAGAACCCACACAGGTTGGTCATCCCTCTCTGTAGCCATAGTACAGCAAGTCTGAATCATAATGGCTGTAGTTAAACAGTGGTAGCAAGGTTCTCACTTACTAAGTTACCTGAAAATTACCTGTGAATGTAAATAAAGTAATTTTAAAACAAGGAAGTGGTAGATTCCACTTTTCATCAATTTCCAAATTTTCATCAATTTAAGCTGACTGTGAAATCATATGAATAAAAAAGGATCTGTTCCAACTGTTCTTTTGTATATAGGCTAGAAAAAGATGACCATTTCATCACAGATAGCTGGTGTACATTAGCTAGTGCCTGATCTAAATGTAACAAATTTAGATCAGGCATGTAGGATTGGCCATGGATGAGGGTTATTGTTTCCTCACTTGATTAGCTCAGTCCTTAAGAAATTTATTTAACCTAGTCTCTATACTAGGTTTGGTCTTCTTGGGAAATTTCGTAGTTTCAAGTGGGAACTGATAAAGCATATTCCCTTTACAGTTCAGAATGGAAAAGTCAGCCTTTTAAAAGCTGAAAATTTTATCAGCCTTCCTATTTTTAGCCTCAGGAGAGTGTTTCCCCCTCCCTGTCCATCCTCCCCCATCTTATAGCACCTCATGTCTAAGCACTAACTACATTTGAACAGTGACAGGACCTTTTATATATTGAATTTATCTCCTTGATGTAGATTTCATACATCTTCATGGAGCATTGGAATTCATGTTTCCAAATTTGTTTCCCATCACTGTAATCTAAATAACAAAAGTATTCTTGAAAAATGCTACCAAGTTGTTCTGTGAGGGCTTTTACCTCCCTCACTCTAGTAGGTTTGTGGAAGTTTATGAAAATGCTCAGGTGTCCTGAAATTCCAACTTCTCAACAGATAATCACAGCATAGCAAATATTCGTTGAGAACATTTTAGTAGTGAAGAGTAGATTGCCAAAAGCTTCTGACCAAACAGAACACACCTGGAAATCAGTCAGAAAAAAAAAACATAGTATCCTTTTAAAGACACTTTGAATGTTGAACAGAATAGGGTGAGATTCAAGTGATCAAGCAGTGTTCAGTGCTCTTTTTCAGTAACATTTTGGTTTTGTTCTTCTTTTTAAAAAGGTGAAAAGAGATTTGAGTGCCCAGAATGTTCTAAAAGGTTTATGCGAAGTGACCATCTCTCAAAACATGTCAAAACTCATCAGAACAAGAAGGGTGGTGGAACAGCCCTTGCTATTGTTACCTCAGGAGAACTGGACTCTTCAGTTACTGAGGTTCTTGGTTCTCCAAGAATTGTCACTGTTGCTGCCATTTCTCAAGATTCAAACCCAGCAACCCCTAACGTTTCAACAAACATGGAAGAATTCTGAAAGGATCATTTATATGGACACCTAGTGCTGCACTTAAGTTTACATACCTTTCAGGATATGGAAGTGGGCTGGTAAAGTGGATTACAGAGCAGGAAATCTTTTTCTCAGTCATGACTTCTGTAAGTGTTCCAGGTTGGAGGGTCAGCATGGGAAGTGTACACCGGTGCAACAAGACAAAAATTTCAAAAATACAAACAGCGCAAATTGATGACTGGATAAACAGATGGAGGAATAATATTTCCATACTGTACTTTTTTAGTTATATGTCTGTATATTCTGTAATGATTTTAAGTGAACTTTACCCCCCTATTTTAGCACTGTATGTTAATGTGTTTATAAAATCAGAGAGTATCAATGTAAAACTGGGTGGACCTTGACTAGGATTAATACCATTTGATGAAGGCACTTTGTTTTTAACATAAATTTGTAATATTTTCATGACAGCATCCTTTTCCTGTAAGGCACAGCATAACAGAACACAGGATGAACAACAGTGGATATATTTTGGGTTTTTGCTCAGTCCATGCAACACATCAGTTAATTTTGGCCATCTTTTCTCAAGTTTTGGAATTACTCGAATAGCAGCTAGGTGATGCATGCTGCGAAGTGGTTCTGAGGTGGGCCTCAGACTAATTCTGACTACTACATTATAGTAGTGTGTATAAACGACAATCAGTGAGTTCTAATTCCTCTCTTCGTGTGGAGAGCTAGAGTTATGTAGAATTAGTGTAAACAGTAGGAAAGATAAAACCATAGAAAGATATTAACATAAGATTTACAAAAGTAATGGTATCTTTATGTAGAATGAAAAAAAAGTTGTGTCAATTTTTGGTAACTCATTTCACTTTATATTTCCCTGCCCATGGCAAGGAGGTTGGAACTAGATGATCTTTAAGGTCCCTTCCAACCCAAACCATTCTGTGATTCTATGATTCTGTATTTTAAAACAGCTGTGGCCCATTTCTAACTCATAGATAACTTGAATTTTAAAAACTCGAACTTAGGTGTTTGAATATTTTAATTTTGTTAGAATTCATGGAAATTAATCAGACAATTGAGTGTTGTAGCTCATACTCCAGTATCTCCTCTCTGTAAATACTAGTTTATTATGTTGTGGTTAATGTGCTGAGTTCTTTGTGCTTTGACTTAATAGCCAAAGAAAAAAATTTAATTAATTTTTTAATAAAAAAAGAAGTAAGTAAACATTTTCTCTTTTCCCCTAGATATTACTGTCTGTTTTTTCTCTTCAAGGGTAATATGTGGGCTGGTAATAAATATCTGTTACCTATCAAGTCTTATATTGAGCCTTCAACCATACAACAAACTGGGAAAAGAGAAATATTGTTATCTTTTTGGGACATGACTTCTGGTTTCAAAGGTTTGGTTACATTTTCAGATGTGACAGTGAACATAGAGAAAATGTAAAAAAAAAAAAAAAAAGAAAAAGGAAAAAACAACAAAAATTGCATTTTCTATGTGAAAATTCCAGTAGGTACAAGGAGGAAAGATGGCCAAATATTTCATGCTCAGGATTTTTAATTACTTCCCCTAGGCATAAATGTAACCTTTTACATCTACAGTCATTTGTTAATAAATTCTCATGATCAATTTTTAAGGAGATTTATACACCAAAATATTTTTAATGTAACTAAAGGAAGTACAGTGCAAGAAGAAAAAGTCATTTTTCTTTCCCCTGCAAATTATGAAAGGAAGAATGTGTGTGGTAGCTGTTAGCTTGCGAGACATAACAGGTACCCTGTGCATTCCTTAAAGAGCATATACTTCTCATCTGAACAATTTATCAATCTTGTGGTGTTTTCTGTATTTTTGAAGCAAAAGAAATACCATTGTTTACACTGTGTACACTTTAGGCCAGCCCTTTGTAGCAAAATACTAAGCTGAGGGTATTTTATACTTTCAGTTTACATAAAAAGCTTTGAGATTAAAGATAAACAATTTTACACTGTGGTTATAAATTTCAAGTTTCTTAAAGCTTTTTTAGACTTGTAACAGAGTCTTTAAATTTTAGTTGGGTTTTGTACATTATTTTGTATATTTTATTTAAAGTACTCTTAACTGATGTATCTGGATTTAAAACATCAGAATCAATTAGGTGTTACATTTAATACAGATAAACATTAGGTAGTATTAACTGTTAATTTTATTATATAGGAAATGAAACGTCAAAGATATATTTTATCATTATGCTTCACAATCAGTGCTCTACATTACTTTATGCAAAGAAGAACTTTCCTAATGTTACTATCATATTTCCTAAAAGTTAACAGTTTTATAAACTGAAGTTACAAGCATTCTGCACAACCATTTCATATGTAATTTTTTCATGCATACTTATGTATGCAGATAGGAAACTGAAGTAATTTTTAATCTGCAATGAATCCCTATTATAGATGTATCCAAATCTAAATCTGGTTGGCTTCATAGCATCTCAAGTACATTAACTTGTGTTAGCAGGTGCACATTTTACCGCTGGAATTAGAAACATTCTGCCAGTCTGTTCTGCATACCATTCTGAATCCACTTTTCTGTCTTAAAAGGATCGTAAATTTCAATGTCCTTTATTTGACTCAGTGGGATATAGCTGTTGTAAGTAATAGGGCACAGATGTGCAGTAGTATCTTGTTTAATGGCATTTCACTGTTCATTCCCTTTGCCACCATTAAAATTTTGCTTTATTGTAATTATCAGTGCAAAGTGTATTTACCATGGTAGAACTCCAGTGTTAGAGTAGTTTTTTTCTTACAATATACTTTCTTTGGTTAGGTTTGTGTATGTGTTGCCGATTACATTAGCAATTGGTGTTAAGTCATTATTTATCACATTCTTTCACGAGAGCAGTAATAAAAGTGTGTAATCTAGGAGAAAAAGTTAATTTGTCAAAGTTAAGTAAGCATGATGTTTAGGTCCTATTTTTCAATTTTATAACTGTTTTATTGCAACAATATTTGTATTTAAGTCTTCATTTTAATGCCTTGTGGTGTTTTTTTATGCATGTCACTGAATTGTCATCCCGCAAGAATTGATGTGCAGCATAGGGTATTAAATCTACATAATGATTTTGAAACAGAAAAATAGTTGATGGTAAAAATGTAAATGTTTTGCAAAAATTCCTTATAAAAAAAGTTTTGTAGTAATATTTCACTTGTAAATTTTTCTAAAAAAAATGGAAAAGAAAAAAATGAGAGTAACATTTCCCCACATCTAGAATTTAGAAATTAATTCTGCCAGCAAAGCCTGTAAGGCATTAATCTGACACTTTTACAATGCTGATTTGTATAATTTTTTGGTGGGTTTGGAACTAAAATCATGTACAAGTTGTTGCCTGCAATAACATTTTGCAAGTAACCTATTAAAATTCCCTTGAGTTTAAAAGGTTTCTTCATTTAATTGCTTACAATGTAAAGCAGCAAATAAATTATGTTTGTGTGATAATCTGTTCATCAAGAAGAACACTAGAAAACAAATGCTTCTCAATGGGGAAAGGTTGGCAGCAGCTTCTGGATTTGTGTAATTAAGACCTGTACTTGCTGGTCAGCGTTTCCCAACTGGCAGACTCCCAGCAGGGAATTAAACCAGCAGATTCTAGCTCAGCATGAATTCTGTGGGGTTTGTTCAGCTCTTGCGAATGGAAGCTACCGTTATTCCTGAACACACCAAAGGAGTAACCAAAGGGAAAATTTTCCTAAGGTAAGGAATGTGTACATACACACACATACACACACACACACATACACAGATAAAATACAAAATTAGAAAACTGAAGATAATTCAGTTTGACAGAGATGAGTAATAGAAGTGTCATTGTATTGCACATAGGGAGTGAATATAACAATAAATAGAAACCTGAAAGTACTGACTTCAACTCATAGAAAATATATTGAGCTTTTCTTAGTGAAATGTCAACAGGCTCCTGCATTGTCTTATACTAAAATAACTTTCATGGTATGCCAAATTGCTAATGATAATGTTATACTAATTTTTTTTAAATGCTAAAAGGATTTTTATGTTAGACTTTACCATGTTTTTCCAGTGAATACATAAGACTGTTTCACAAAGGAAGAAATACATAGAGAATCAGAGGATCATTTAGGTTGGAAAAGACCTTGAACATCATTGAGCTCAACTGGAGAGCTAACACTGCAAATCCCAGTACTAGAACATGTCCCTAACCCCCACATATACACATAAGAAGGCCACTTTCTTCCGTTTTCCAAAAGATGAATTTAAAATTTGGGACTTCTAACCTTGTACTGCAAAACAGAATCATCTTTCCTAACTGAGATATACATTATTATATGTTTGATTAAATACCTGTTAAAGTCTCAGTAACCTCTATTTTGATGTCAAGCGAACTAACTGAAGTCAATCTATGTTGTAATTCAAAGTAAATGCGTCTGACCAACTAATATGTCTTTACTGGCCAGTTTTTTAGTATTGTGGCACTGGTGTGTTTTGAAGCAAATTCCACATTACTGGTAAGAGACTAGGCCTCTGCTCACCCTATTTCAAATACACAGTATCAGAAAACCTAACAATCTTGACGTAAGGAGAAATGTTCATGTTGCGTTTTACCCTTTTAGTCCTTCAAATGTGATCATTCTAGTCTGAGAAGCAAGTATGATACCAAATTGTATATTTCTGTCTGCAACTGTAGATTCACTACCATTGCTGAAATTATCTAAAATTACATTTTATATTTATTCCATTAGCTTTGTTTTCTTTCTTGGTAGCAAATATCAGGATAGGGTTTTATCTATATGTAATACTAATGTTTCATTCATATTGAACTTCCTAATGCCTTCCATGCCTCTGCTTCCCATTCTGTTTCCTTTCCCCAAAGCTACTTGCATCATTTCCTGATATCCTGAGATTTGCCAGTGAAAATGGAAGTGCTGTGGAGACCTGGAGCTGGCGTGTGCTATCTTCACTTGCTAGAATACCTTCCATGGAGGGAGGACAGCGAGATACCTTTTCTAGAACAGCCTTACTAAAAGTGACCAGAGGTTGTCACGGGCGGGTGGATTGGTGCTGTGCCCAACTGCTGTGGATGTCATGATGGGCACTTTTCTAATCAGTTTATTATGGTTTGTTGGGTGGTTTTCATAGCAAGTACCAAAAATTACCTACTTTGCCAGGTCAAGGAACACAGGCATTTCTTTGACTTACATGAGCAGCAGTGTGCAATGTAAGACTCATGATGTACAAATTCAAAGGTCTCTCTATCATTTCTACTTCTGTGAATGTAAAATGCCTAGCCTGGAGCATTTAATAATTTCTTAAAACAATGTTTTAGCACAACCTTTTAAAAAGTAAAAAAAATGCTTCAACCTTTATCCTAGGAAGGAGAAACTTCTTAACTGAAGTGTACTGGAGACCATAAATATTCAGAGATTTCTTTACCAAATACACATTTTTCAGCATTTTTGGGATTTTTCACTTTCTCTCTTGCATCTGTTCCCTCTTGCATCTGTGCTGTATCCTAGCCTAGGTTGCCATTAAGACCTCTCTCACTGCATTTTCAAATGCTATAGCTTTTTATTTGAGTAATCTCTTGCTTCTTGCTAGACACATTGCAGAAACACATAGACCAGATAAAAGAAGTACTCTGTCTTAAATATTTATATTGGAAAACTCTTTTGGGAAGTACTTCAGTTGAATGAGATCTCTGTTGCATCCCCACATATTATGGAAGCTTAGTCCAAGCTAGAGTTTAAAATAAGTTTTCAGGGCAGAGAGTGTTTCTCAAAATACATTTGAGCTGCTAGTCTACAATTCTGTTAAGCATTAATTTTCATGCTGCTTTAAGTTCAATGCATAGCTTTGTGTCACTTGCATGTATTTTAAAGGAAAGTCTTGGGCCAAATTCCAAGAAGAACCCAATCTCAAAGCTGGCTGACCTTTGGGTGTTGACACATTTGTTGAAGTTTTGAAAGATTTTTGAAAGCAAACAGTAAGAGAAGCATGCTCTGCATAGACCTAGACACATTCAGATTTTTTTAAAAAGTAAATGAATTAATGAGGTATTGATTTACTTTCATAGCTCAATTTACTAACTTAAACTGATGCTGATAGGTAATATGTGTGTCTGCTAAGTGATGCATATACATCTTTCAGGACTTAAAGATTATTGCGTTTGTACATCAACAATTATATAAAACACGATCCTCTTGCTGACTCCTGTTAGTCAGTTCTACTTCAGTCTTAAAAATATAGATTCTCTGCTTACAGTTTTAAAAATCTAAGGGATTAATATGCAAAATTACACAAGGGAGTGGAAAAAAGCCAAGAAAGTGAAAGCCAAATCAAGTGAAGTAATATTTTCTAGTCACAGATTTTACTTTCGTACTCTTGTAATTTTTGCTTAGGCATGCCAGATTTTCATCATCTTATGTCAGTTCCTAACAGGAAACTCCCATAACTAGGTGTGGAAGAAGTGTTTCTTTAAAGGAGGAAAAAAGGTAGCTAGAGCATAAACAGGATTCTGGTTGGTGTACCTTTTCCTCCTTAAGTCTTCCGTTTTTATTGACAGCAGTCACTAAAGCCTACTGCTGCTCATAAAGGGAAAAGAAGTCAAGAAGTCAAGATAATTGAAGGAGGCAAGAATTACCTGAGAGTGGGATGAGAGGGGTGATAAAATACTTAATTAGTTAAAAAAACAACAACAAAAAAAAGAGTTCATTTGAAAATAGGAGCCTGAGGAACTAAAAGAAACCTGACTGGAATCTAAAATGATACTACAGGAACAGTAAAAGCAGTAGTTACCATTAGAAGTTACCATGTTGAACTAGAAGGAGGTGGAGAATAGGTAGGATTTTCCCTTTGCAAATATACACTTTCTTATGCTTTTGACACAACACTGGTCTTGCACGTGGTGCCGGCAGCTTCTTTCTCTCTTTAGCAGAAGTCAGAGTACTCAGTAGATTCACTATTGAAAGGTCTTTGAAAGTGGAAATCCTTGTTAGTGTTTATTCTTCTAAACTGCTGGACTTACAGATAGAATATGGTTAAAAGTAGAGTCCCCTGGGAGCTGTGCATGGACATAGTAAATGTCAGTCATCCTGGGTGTTACCATCTGTTTACATTAGGACAAGCAATCAATTTTTATGGGTTGTCATAAACCAGAGAGAATTTTCTACTTACACGGAAAAAATTCAATTTCCCTCGGCTTTTTTTCTCTTCCTCTCTTATAGCAGCATGAAACTGCACAAAAATAAAGTTAGTAGCCTTGATGAAATAAAAATACTCTGGTTTAAATGGTAAGAGCTTAAGATATGAAATAGTCATACATTTAAACTCCTGCTCTTAAATATGAGCAGAACTGATTTCACTGTCATCCAACATCAATTTACTGAAAGAATTCAGAGGATGTAATTCAGATGTATTGTAGTGAATATGCCTTTTGCATTAAACACAACCCACACTTCTACACTGGCATCTATAGGTCTCACTTTTGTTGAAATAGATGCCTGAAGCTTCTTCTGAAACTGAGATTGAAACCTTTGGGTAGCCTTCTATTTTTACACTTGATGCTTTCAAAAGTAGTTTGGCATTGAGGATCACCTAGAAGCTGCTGTGATTGCTACTTATTATTGCTATTTAGCCAGTAATAATGAGTGATCACACTCTTGCTCTTCCTTTAGTTGTGACTGTTCAATAGCCTCTATCTTCTGCTTGTTTTAGCACAGTAGTCTGTTAGAATAACACTGTGTTAGAGTAACACACTGTTAGAATAAAATTTCTCAGTCTTTTAAGAACTCTAGTCTGTATTAAATCGTTATCTAATTAATTGGTGGTAGCTGACTGATCACGTGGTAATATGCATGTAAAGAGTAGAGAGCTAGAGAACAATGGAGTATATAAAGAGGCATTACCCGCAAAAATGCTAAATTTAATCCTGTCCATATTTGATCTCTTCCATTCTTTCGAGTTCTGCTTGTGCCCTGCAGAAAAAAAAAAGGAATCATCATCTGTGGTCTTGAGGAGATATCTAGCAAATACATAGGAACACATGCAGTGAAAAGAAGTTGACTGAGACAAATATTTATTGCAACAAACCCCTACCAGCTGGACAGCAATGATACATGGAGGAAAATCAGAAGTGAAAGTTATTGTGGAAGATGATAACAGATTTTAAATGTGTCACAGGTTCAGAGAAAGAATTTGAGGATTACCTTTTTGTCATACTGAAGAAATAAAAATACATGTACCACAATAATCTGTATTAATCCCTTAATTTTAATGACTTGACAAATGTACCATGTGATCCCTCAGCTGAACTAACTAAACAAAGCTTTCCACAGACTCTACAAGCAGTTTTTAATAAGGATCAGAAAATTAATTTTTGAAGGTGCCAACCTTTTTCATTTCAGAGAACAAAAGCTTCTATTATACTACTTTGCTGAGATCTTAGACATCAATATCTTTTTCACATGTATCTAGTCAACTGTCACTATATATCCCTCAAAATTTATTATTATGATTTCAAATTACTGTTGCATATGTCTGTTAACCATCTGTTAATTTTCCTTCTGACTGGCCAACTAAGAGATTCAAATATTCACTCTCTATATTGTGTTGAATGTGTCTATCATTGTGCTACAGCTGCAGCAGCTAGCTACAAAAATACTTCAAAGCTTTTACCCATACTCTTGCTATAGCGCACTCCTAGAAGACCTTCTGCTGAATATTTGACATAGGATTTAAAGAAACAAGAGGATTGTCAGAAAAGAATAAGGCAAATAAAGCTCGAGGACAAATTATGTCACTCACTGAGGTTACAGAAGTCAGAAGAGACTTTGGGTCAACTTTCAAGATTTTTCATCCTTGTTTCATTATAGATCTTTCAAGTTTTCTTTAAAGCATGTTGTATTTGATTTCACCACAAGGACGTGGGGAAACTACTTGCCTTCAATAGATGGATAGATAGATAGATAGATAGATAGATAGATAGATAGATAGATAGATGAAATTTTTTCATCAGTGCCCATTTAAGTTTGTAGACTCCTCTGGCTGTGACCCAAGAGGCAGATTCATCTCTGGGGAAGTCTGGAAAAAGCCCTACACTTACACAAAGACAGGTGTTTTCTCTGCCACTCTGTGATTCCAGAAAAGAGGTGTAGTTCAAGCTTGGCAGTGAGGTGCTGTATAGAACAGGTCGATGTCTCCAAAGAGCAGGAGAAGTCAAAAAAGAAAAAAAAGATTTCTCTTGCTGTTTCCTTGAGAAAGGTGGAAAGTGCTCTGAGAGTTGGTCACATGCTAAATGTTGACCAAGTGAAGCATGAAAAGCAAATGGATGGCACTGGCAAGAGAGCCAAACTCCAAGCCCTAGCAACTCTGCTGAATTCTGGCTGACCCCTTCAGACAGGAAAGTAATCACCTTCTCTTAGAATATAAGAACAAAGGTTCTCACAGAAAAGAAACCAGGGGAAGAAATGTAAGTTCCCTGTGCTGCAAGATAAGGAGAATAAAATTCATCAAGGAGCACTACTGTTTTTTGCACAAAGAGAGTAAGCCAGCTCCAAAGATCTGTGAGGCAACAGCATGACACGCTGGATTGCTGGGCATTGCCTCACTATTTGTGCTCAGCTCCTGAGAGCTGTACAAGCAGCAGTGCAGGGCTCTGTGCAGCCAGAGGTACCGGTTTATTGGGTACATTGGTAGTAGAACTCAACTCATAGTTCCATCCTAGATGTCTTCTTGAAAACAACTCCATGATCACAGAAGTCTCCAGATGCCCATGCCAAGAGCAGGCATGTATTTTATAAGGGTGTTTTTGCGTTAGTCACATGGCAGAAATCAACTTTTTCTGGGATGAGTGGTTGTCCACAGAGATGCTCTACAGCTTGGCAGACCACCATGGGCTGGTACAGACATGAGCAGCCTGTAAGTTCCAAGCTGAAGAAACCTCAAAGAGAAACCTGTCACACACCAAGTGAAGCTGGCTTTCCTTTGGTGTTTTTCTCAGACATTCACAGATATTTTGCTTTCACTGGGTTGAAAACATATATTCTGAAAATATATATGAAAACATATATTCCGTGTTTTGTTTGGGCTTAATCAGATACAGTTATGAAGCTTTAGCAGCTGTGAAGTTGGGAAGACAAACTCTAGTGACCTGTTCTCTTTTTTTCTGCAAAAAGCAAGCCGAGGAGCAGTTTCAAGTCCCGGTACGAAGTGTTTGTTGTACAGTGAGCGTAGCTTCAGAAAGCAGCCGTCCTCCCACCGCCGAGGAAGAGGCGGTTACTACTCTCACGGCCTGAAGTTTAACTAAGAGCTGCCCTAATAAAACCGCTGTCGGCGCATTGCTTCCCCCTGAGCCCCTTGTCCTTGCGTGTTCCCGCAGCAACGGGAGCGGGATCCGGCTGGACCTGTCCCAGTGGTTGCTCCGGAGCCCCGAGTGGGAGCCGGACATTTGTAGTCTGGTTTGTGTCTAACAACTCCCACCGGACGCGCTGTCCTGGCATCCCCAGGGCACGCTGGGGAGCAGGTACGGGCAGGCAACAAGCAGTTAACTTACGGCACTTTTGTACACATTTGCGGAGGGAGATGCCGAGACGGGGATTCGTATTTCACACGTTCCCGGCGGCGCGGGGGAGGATGCATCAGTGTTGCTCCGTAGGGGCTCGGCGCTGTAAGCGGTCACGAATTCCCTCAAATCCCGCCGCGCTGCCGTGCCCTCCGCCCCCGGCTCCTCCCGCATGGGCTCCGCCGCCCGCCCCCGGGGCTGGCCGGGCGGAGGGACAGGGCCGCCTTCGCTCCGCCGGCGGAGGGAGCAGCGCCGTCCCCCCGGCTGCGGCAGCGGGAGGGGGCCGGGGACGGCCATCCCCAGGGAGACGGGACGCGGTGAGCGGCGGGACGGGNCGAGCCCCCTTTCCCCGGCGCCGCGGTCCCGCGGGAGGCAGCGGCCGAGCAGCGCCGGCGGCCGCCGCGGGTGCCTCCTGCCGGCCCATGGGGGACTTTCCGCAGGGAATTTCGGATGGTGTCCTTTCCCCCTCTCCCGGGGTGGGTAGTGGGAAAATGCAGTGGGTTTGTGTTTCTTATTTTCAGTTCCGAAGGGTTTGTTATTTTGAAAACCTGAAGAGCGTCCAGCAACCAAGTCAGGGAGAATGTCGTCTCTCGATGAAATTTAGTGTCAGCCTGAAACAAAAAAGTTGTTTGGTTGGTTTTTTGAGGGAACAGGGATTGGACAAAACCTCGAACTGATTCCACAGCCTTGGTTTGACCAGCAGAGCAGGCTCAGAAATTAACTGTTCGTGCATCTTTTCTTTGCATCACCATGAGGCTCCACTTGCATCTCCTATCCAGTTAGCTGGATGCATTATAAGAATATTTTAACTCTGATAGAAACCAATAGAAAGGTAGAAACACTGATGCAATACAGGTAGAAATACTGATGCTTTAAAGTGTCAATCTTCTTCCTGACTTCTCCTCCCTTGACTGTGTATGGTTTTGAAGGTATTCTGTGCCATTTACTTTGAAAAACGTCATTGATTTCTCTGCTGTACTGGCTCTGTGGCATCTGTGTTGAGAACTACAAATACAAGAACTGTGTAAAACTTGGTCCCAGTTAAAATCTTTGTGGCAAATTACTTGTTTTCATGACTGTAGTGTCCAACAGGAAAATCTGTGAACACTTTAGCTGTGCAGAGCACAGCTCCTCCCTCCTGTCCTTCTACCGATGGAGTCATGCTTATGCTATGGCAGGGATTCCCGCTATTTCTTACCTCCAGCTGCTGGCCTATGCCACGAGCATGCTGACATTCTCTGAGGGAATTATTCCTCTCCTGGGGAGTTGTCTCCGTCCCTCTTAGCCCTCTCTCTTATGCTATTCAGTGGCCTACAACCTCATTTTAGGAGTCACTTAACACTGCATATGCTTGTTGGTGTGCTGGAGTGAAACAATCTCTTGTTGGTATGGTCCCAGACTGCACCCAGTTTAGCCTGTACTCAGTAATAGCTGTTAACTTTTTCAGGTAGGCTAAAAGCACTCTGCTTCAATGAAGATTCCAGTCCTGTATTTCTGAGTAAGCAGAGAAATTCACAGTAACTTGCAGAGCTGCCAAGTCATGAAATACAGAGCCCTGGCAAAGAAGATTCTGAAGAGTTAGTTCATTTTTGGACATGAAGACACAGTTTATGATGAAATTATGCTGTCAAAAACATTCTTCTAGTTCCCACTAACTTAAGGAATCAAGTATATACGGTTGAACAGAGTTAGGTCTGTGAGAGTCTTTTCTCATCTCCTAAAGGCAACTTGCTGGTATCTGGAAGGCAGACCCTGATTCTATATCTCTTAGCTACCAATCAGAATGTCTGGAAGATAAGACTATATGGATTTTTGTCAGAGCAGAGATGACTAAATGCAATTATGTATATTAAAATACGGCACTGATGAAAGGTGGTATGGCATATCCAGGAATGGTTTTCAAAAGATGATGTGTATGATCATATTTCCAAGCCCAGAGGCTTGGAAAAGGTCAGTGAATATCCAAAGGTAAGCTGGAAAAGCAAGTTTAGGAGGAAGAACGAGGAATGTATGTATGTTTGTGTAGTATAGGTGTTCTGGAAAACATTCTTTGGATTTGCAACTTGCCTATTTACATATCATGTTTTCTCCACTCTGTCCAAACAAAACTTGCTGAGATTCTGACTTCTATTATGCATCAGTTGTCGGAGAGCTCTGATGGGCAGCTGAGGTTCTCCTCATCTTTAGTCTGTCTAAAGAGATGTGCAACAGTGGTATTATCAAACCAGTAACCTGCATCTCACTTGATCTGGGTGCCACATGAGGTGGTGTGGAAAGCTGTCTGTGCTGTGAGGAACACCACAGAATGCCTTGGAATGGAGAACAACAGAAAGGACCTTCAGTTTGGGGAGCTGGCCCAAACACTGCTCCAGCACACAGTGACCTTCATAGAAGAGGTTTTTGTATCGAAACACTTGTAATAAAGCAGGTAAAAAAAGAATAAAAAGAGAATGATATTCTAACTGGCACCAGAGACAACTGATGCAAAATAACTCTTTAAAAAGTGCCTCTTTTAAAAAAGTAGCTATCCCACTTCTAATATGATCATCAGAAATGACTTGTTGCTGGAGGCATAGTTCTGTGTAGCATATCACCCTTCCTTTCTTTTTGTTGCCTTTTGTATAATGGATGTGACTGCTGTCATCTGAATTGTTTACTGCATGAAAAATATATTCTTCCCTGTGCTCAAGTCTCCAGAGCCATCCTCAGTACAGTGCCAGGTGATGTACTTCTTGTCCAGCGTATGTCATTGTGAAAGATGAGGGATGAGTCACTTCCCTCGTGGGCAGTGATGACTAACTGCCTCTCCTTCAGGAGCAACAACGTGGAGCTGCCACACCAGCAGCTGGGCACACACAGAATCATCACCCCAAATCAGCTCTCTGATGACTATGTGATGTAAAAGTAGTTTATTAAGTTGCATGATTAAAGACTTTTGCAGCTCATGAAGGAGGAAAGCTCATAAGAAGGTAATAAGAGAAGGAATATTTAATTTTGCACCAGTCTTTCTAAGATTGTTCTGCTTCTGAAATGTAAATCGTAAGAGATTTGCATACAAGATTTCAAGATATGTCATGTAATTAGGATTAAACTATAAAAACAATTACTTGCATAAGATTTTCTTAAAGAAAAGCACCTTCTTTTAGTGTACATGTCATAAAGCTCTTTAGAAACCTCTTGCTTTATTAACAATATGTAGTAGACGCTTAGAGTTAGGGATAGGTAGAAAATGTTTGGGGTATTTTTTGTGTTGTAAATGTTCCGGGACTAACATGAAGTATTTAATTTTGAACTTTTCAATTGACTCTATATGAACACCTTGAAGAAAAAGGGGAGAGAGAGACACTGCAATCCAGACCAGACTCCTAACTTTGCAATAAAATTTTCCTTAAAATTGCTTTGGAAACTCTGCCTTATAGCAACGGTGGATTTACACTTGGTACAAAAAGGCGAAATCATGGTTTAAAGGTTTTGTACTGCTCTTTCCAGGTCCCGAGTCATGCCTGTTGTCCTGATCTTGACTATTTGGGTCTCTTTTCCAAAATTTTGAGAAACTTTGGCTCATCAAAAAAACATAGTTTTAAATGTAAATACTCCAGTTCTGTGGAAATTTTTCTGACATACCAGATGCAGGTCCAAGTTTTGGTTGGAGGGAGAAGAATGTAGTGGTTCATGTCCATAGCTCAGACTTGGGGAAACCCATATTTAAGACCAGGAAAGCCAAACAGGTTTCACAGAACAGTTTTTAGTTATTACTCCTGCATTTTTATGGAAAAAAAAATGTGTTTCAAGGAGGTAATAAATGTGTGCCATTTATGCTGCAGTATTACAGATACTGTGTAAAAATACCAATGGCAATGACAGGAAGATGAAAAGTATTCTTTTTGTCTGCTAGTACTTTGTTAACAGCGTTCAGATTTCAGGCTGGTCATTATCTTTTCGGTTTGATCTTGAGAGGCAGTGGTTATGAATAGGGGCAGGGATAGAACCACAACTCCCCTGCTGAGACGGAAATCTCTTCCTGATTGAAGCCCATGACAAAACTCCCATCAACATCAAAGCAGAAAGATTTCAAGCACAGCAACCTGAATGCATCTGAAATCCACTGTTGGGCAGCTTGGAAAGGTCAAGGGTTTTTTAAAGATTAGTAGGGAAAAGAAAAAGACTGAGAGCAAATCATGACTAGCATAAAGAGAAGAGGGAGTTGACAGCTAAGTTCACAGTTCATTGCTAAATCTGTGTTTATTAAGGAAGCTAATTTTTGTGAAAACTGATACAGGCATTCAGCTGGATTAGGCGTTTCTGCTTCAGCTGAGCATGGGATTATTTTTTCCTTGGTTTGATGTTAGGGAAACAAATATATAGGAGTTGTTTGTCACACGTATCTGTAGCACTACCGTGGCTATTTACTTAACTAGCATATTCCGCAAGAGAAGACAGAATTCCACAGAAGTAACACCTGCTAAAGCTTGTATCTTATGTACCTCATAAGCCTCAATTTCCATGTGTTTGTGTTATTAAAAAAAAACCCCGAAACAACAAAATATTTGTCATCACAAACTGTTTAAAATTTTATTTTAAAATATTTTAAAACCTTTTGCAAAGGACATACTGAAAGAGAAAGAGAACATTTTGACATGAATTTACTGCTTTCTCAGTATATACAGACAGAGTTCCATTTATAACTTTGGTATATAAATCTAGTCTCTAAACTCCAGTGACATCTCATAACATGGCTTTGGTATTCAAAACCAGAAAAAATAACCCCCCCACAATGACATTTTAACTCCTTTTTTCCATACTGGAGCAAATCCAAACCCTATCAGATTTACTAAGTCCGTGAGGTTTAAGGAGTTTATTGTGTTAAGGGAGCATAAATTACTTTATAAAGCCACAAATAAACTCATTAAATTAATGTCTGCCTTATGAGTCTCTAGGGAGCACACAAGCAGTGTAGGGCATGCCCTCCTCATGGATGAGATGGGAACTGACCAGCATGACAGATCTCAGGAGGCTTTTAGGAGGGGAGGATGGGCTGCTGGGGGAGCAGAGCTCTGCTGCCCTGGAGCAGCTGGTGACGCTCAGGGGCAGTCTAGGATGGAGCCTGAGCATCAAGGTGCTGGAGAAATTCTATGTTACTCTATCAGACCCTAAAAAATTAGATTTTGGGAGAAGGATGATGGTTAAAACAAACAGAAGTGCTGTGGTTTTCATCCTACCTTCTCCAGCTTTTTTTTTGCACACATTCTTACCTGTTGCTTGACAATTTTTACTCACTTATGTGTATGCTGAGGTTTCTCTTGTGCTGTTCATGTCTTCACTGTCAAAACAAGCTAAACTGTGCCACGAGCTTGTAACTTCTTGTGCAAAAGCAGACTTGCATCACTATTTTCCTTATTGCTTCCTTTTGTGTTATTTTTCAGTTTCTTTTTTGTAAGTCACTGGCATAGAAAGGAAGCAGTGGGACACATTATGGATGTAGCAGCACAACTTTAGCTGCACAAGACCCTGAAACTGAGTTCATAGCAAGGTTTCATCTTCCTGAATTCTGTAACCCAAAGGCTACTTGTCAATTTTGATGTCTGACACCGAAAGATGTTTTAAAGTATTTTTGGTAAAATTCGTGTATTTTAAACTGTAATTGTTTTGTCATATTGAAACATGAATTTTCAGGAATTTATATTTTGGGTTTATTAATTTCAAATGTAAGACTTAAGCTGTCTTAAGCAATCAGAATTTGGAATCAGTTGAAGCGATGCTTCCAGGTACAAAATAGGGGTTTTTTTGTTGAATTACCTTTTAAATGCGTTTTCAATAGTTTGCACTTCTCCGTTGCCTTAAGTGCTTAATGTGAACTAAACCCATATCATAAAAGGCAGCTTATTGGTTTTGGTGAGACTAACACTAATATCAAAGGATGGCATCAAAAAGGAGAGTGTCACTAATCATTCAGGTGTGCATCCCTTACCTGTAGAGACAGCAATAATATGAGCTGTGCTCCAGAGAGCTCACAGCTTAAGCAAACCTAAGTCTGGATTTCAGTTTGTGACTGCCTGTGTACAGAGATGATTGATAATCTGTTGTTGGGTAAATGAAGACTTTTAATTGTCCTGGTTTGAGACAATTTGGAAGAATTTCCGAAATGAACGTCGTCTGATAGAAGGCGGGTTACAGCCACCCCTCCCCCACCAGGTTCAGGAAGAAATTCCTCGGAGGAAAGTGAAAAAGGAAAAAAAGTTATTTATTTAACAAGTAAAGTGCACTTAGGCATGGAGAAAAAGAAGAATAATGCTGAATAATAAAACCTCTCGCTGTGGAGAGAACCTGGGTAGATTTCGGAGTCCTTTGTGGGTGTGGCTTTCTCCTCTCCGGAGCTGGGGTTTGGCGTGGGCCCCTCCGGGCCAGTGTAGGATCTCCTTATGATGTTCTGGTGTTACTGAACAGTCCAGAAGAGAAGAAGAGGAAGAAGCCAAAGTTCCAGGGAAACAAAGGAGTTTAATCTCTGTCTCTCCCCAACAAAAGGAGCAAAGTGCTGGGAAAAGCAGGAAGGTGCTTTCCTCCACTCCGCCACCGCAGGAACGCAGGGGAGTGTATATCTGTGTCCTTGAACACAAAACCGCTTGGTTTTTTTTCTCCCTTTCTCTTGGAACCAGCCCCAAGGCACAGAAAGGCACAGGACTCGTGTCTGGGCATAGAGCAGACCATATGGAATACAGTATCATACAGTCACCCCAGGACAACAATCCTGTCAATAACAAATGATCTGAAGGCTCTGGCCAGGGTCAGCTCCTTGCTCTGTGTCATGGCAGTGAAGCAGGCATGCCAGGCAGAATAGTGTAAGTACTAAAAACCCAGCTAAAACTGAGGCAGAGCTGATGAATTGGCTTAAGTGAAAGGAAAAAAAATAGAGTGTGGAGCAGAATGTAATCTTTAATGCTCCATTAATATTTTATTAAAATGATCTGCTGTGTATCATTAGTTTCTCTTTTTGTAAACACTGGCAAAATGTAATAAAATATATTAAATAAGATCTATTTAATATTTTATGTTTATGTTAACTCTTATGTTTATTCAAAAAACAAATTACCATGTAACATTAGGAAATTAAACAGTAAAATGCAGATTTTTCACTTCTGGAATAACTGCAAGGAACCTTTCCAAGGATCTGTGGCCAATAATTTTTGAGAGGATGTTTGGGCATGGTGTTGATTTAGCAAATACACCTGAAATGGGATCTGTGTCTTTATAAACAGTCTTTTTTGCTCTGTCTTCAGGATTTTTTATTTACTTTATTCTAATCAGAACTAAATTCCAAATTTCACTGTTGTTCATCCTTGAAGTGCAAATAGGAATGGGGGGTGAAGAGCTCTGTACTATCATAAGGCAGTATTTATTCTGAAATTCAGGGGCTGTTTTTGTATCTTGCAGACAAGATCCTAATTCCAGGACATTGCTACATGCAGTTGAGTCAATGGTGGTGGTACCAGATTCGTGACACCCTGAGTACGGATTCTGCTCATCCTCTTCTGCGTGGTCTTCATCTGGGCCTCCAAACTGAGCTAAACTT
This sequence comes from Machaerirhynchus nigripectus, assembly GCA_013397975.1. NCBI lineage: Eukaryota > Metazoa > Chordata > Aves > Passeriformes > Dicruridae > Machaerirhynchus > Machaerirhynchus nigripectus. The sequence continues at coordinate 586,675 of VZRQ01010237.1, read as the reverse complement.
CTGGAAATCAAGAAAAGACATCCTTTTATTTAAAAATAAACAAGTAAGAGATCTCAGGTATTATTGCAAACATCAAGGAGAACATTCTTTTGGATTGTCCTTCTCTATTCACTTGGAAAAATGCGGCACCAAAATGACTTTTTGTTGTTTTGGTTTTTTACAAGTAGTTTCTGGGGTTTCACAAAGTAATCAGACTGCATAAATTACAAAAGAAATACTGAGTTAAACACTGGAGGGAGTTAATGTCAAGGGGTTAAACAGCTGTAAGGGATTCTGTTGTTCCTGTCCATCTCTTCTAAATTTCTTTCCATGACATTTCTCACACTCTGGAGAAAATGAGTTTGAGAATGAAGTTTATATTTAGGAAATTATTGCCAAATTTGGCCATGAATCAGACACTGCTGATTAATGTTAATAATCACAGCTTGTTACAAGCAAAATAGCTCTTTTTAATTGAAAAGTATAGGCAAGTTTACTCACTTTCCAAAGGCAAAATATTGTTGGGAGCTGTGTTTAATTCTCTTCTTTTTCCATGTTTGGTATTCACAGTGTTGTGATGCTGTGGTGCCAGGTGATTGAGAATTGTGAAGAATCCAGTTCATTCCCCAATTTTTGGCCTTTCCAAGGATTTCAGCCAGCATGTATCAGTCTTTATTTGCTAGTAGGCTTGGGACATATTTATTCATAAATTCTCTGAGTGTACTCATAAGTTCTATTTTTTTGACAGGCAACCATGATCTTCAACTGTTTTCTTTCTCTTTTGTAAAATTATAGCTTCAGTGTTGTCTGGATCAAAAAAAAAAAAAAAAGCTAAGTTCTTAAAAGCCAAAGAAAGCAGCTGTTATCCTGCTTTTGAGGACATTTTCAAGGAAGTAGGAGATGGTAAGTGTAGAGTGAGTGAGATGTATACTTTGTGTTTCTGTGCGTTTGCGTAACAAAGTAATCCATAATTTGTCTTAACATGAGAGTGTAAGTCATGATACTAAGTTATATAAGAGCTGCAGGAGCTTTTTATGTGCTGAGATGGCTCATTATTTGTTTGTTTGTTTTAAACTTTATGTGGATACTTTTCCTGTCATAAAAATAGGAGAGAGAGATAGAAGTAGCAAAAATTTATTATTATGTGCACTTTTTTCAGCATTGTTTTTGATATTTCCAATGCAGCAAACCTATAGATAAATAAATTCTACTGCTAAAAAAAACTAAGGCAGTTAGCAATAAAAAAGTAATTAGCTGATATAATACTTTGTATATAGAATTAAACTTTAATGAAATATAATAAAATACCAGCTCCTTCTGTAATGCTATTCAGTTTAGGGGACACTAGTTCTGCAAAAAGCTTACACTTCCAGTACTTTTGTACCTCTTTTACTCCTGGTTAAAGATCACTGATAAAGGTTTTTATTAAAACCTGAAATAGTCACATGTTTACAAATTTACTTATTTTTTTTAATCCCTGTGTTAAAATTTGGGTTGTTGATGGAGGTCATAATTTTGTATTAGTGAATTGAAATATACTGAAACAGTTTTTGTGTTGACATGTGACTAGAAGTAAGGATTGAAACTTCAATGTTTCATGAGGTGTCTATAATTAGCCAATAGTCTACAGTGACAGCATGCAAAAATTTCAGGTCTCTTCTAAAATTTTGAGGCCAGAGTTGTGTGGAACACCTGCCAGTTGATGGAAAGAAAGCATTACTCACCAGGACCTTGCCACCTGTACAGGCTGGCATTGCTCTACATCTCTTATTTTAATAAATTTTTGAGCTGGAAAAGAGCAGGTCTATGTTGAACGGAAACCAAAACAAAGTGCTCGTGTGAGTCTGAATGTTTCCCATGTCATCCTATGCCAGCAGGAGCCCAGAGCAGGTGTGTCACACCTTCTGCTGAAGGGCAAAACAGCAGAAACTTCTACAAACTGTGAGAATAAGTTGTCAGTGTTTGTTAAACTTCCAGCTGGAAGAAAACATGGAGTCCTTTTCCCCTTTGATGAAAAAGGCCAAGCCTTTGAACATAACCCCAGAGGCTGGAACACAGCTCTTTTTCAGAATGTCAGGATGTGCTTGGTGCCAGATTGGTCAGGAGTATTAACTGATACGTAATTAGACCTTCTGTGACCAGACCTGGCCTGTCCAGCATACATCCTGTTTAAAATGGTTGCAGACTTCAGACTTACTCTCCTTTCATTCAAGGTAGAAATTTCACATTTCCATGACCTAGGCATCAGCGGTGATTCCTGCTTCTCCTCTGTCTGGCTGGGATCAGTGGGAGGAACTACAGACATTGTAGGAAGGTGTTAAGCGTCCGTGGCTACCAGAAGTGGAATGGAAACCATCATAGCCACTTGATGAGCCTTTGTGCAGTTTCATGAGCAATCTTTGGCTGTAACATGCCACTAAAAACTGCACAACTCTCTATTTTAAATAAATAATTACCTTGCATTCCCCATTGAGTCTTGGTCAGCTTGGAAATGATCCTCTCTTAAGCCATAGAGGTTTTCCCTTTTATATTTTTACAACACTTGTAAAAGCCCAAGATACTGATCTTTGTCTGAGACCACTGGAAAAATGCATTCAGCTCTTTTGGAAGATGAAATTCCCAAAGATCCATAATGTAATCCCACCTTTATTTCATGCCATCTGCCTGATATAATCAGTCATCAGCCATACCATTCATGTACTGTGTATTTAAGAATGAAATATGCTTCTTGTCTACTGAAAAAAATTTCTCCAGAAGCCACATCACTTTTCCAGGTTGGGTTGGTGCTCCTTATCCCCCCTTTGTTGGCATAAGTTTTCTGCCTCTTTTCTTATCACATTTCTTGGTAGGTATTTCCTTTTGTGAATTTCAAAATGCTGGTAGGAGCTGCACAAGCCAAGAAAATGTGGGTTTTGCAAACAAACTGTGAATGACCTGCCTTGAGGCATTTTCTGTCATCAGTAAGCTTTCCCCGTGCTTCCACTGAAACCATGTGTACTGCTGGGAGCAAGAGCACTTTTAAATATTGGCAAGAAAATACATTCTGTAGGGTTCACTTTTCTGGAGCATTTTTGTTGGTCAGGAAATAGGAGAATTATACATTACATATGCATGTGTGCTAGGTTTGATTCTGGGGTTGGGGAAGCCCTCTTCTGCTAATTTACTAAATGATAAAAGCTAGGAAGACTCATGTTGCCATTTCTGTATTTGTTGTCACAATATATGCTGCAGGAGGGTTAGCACCCAAAAGCTATGGCAGTGTTAGGTCAAACACGTGAATAAATTTCCCGTATCACTTTTACTGAGAGGAAGAAACTCCCTTTACTGTGTTATTTTCTGGATGTTCACTGTACAGTAGATGACACGTAGGAGTCAGTCTAGCTGGACAGGTTGAGCATGCTCTGGGAGCACCTCAAAAGTGAGCATTGCCCTATGAAATAATTATAAAACTAGAATAGTTAGAGATAACAATTTTAAAATATAATACATGTTGGGGTTTGTGTTTACATATAAATTGAAAAGTAACTTTATGACTGACATCATGACTACATTTTGAGAAGTAACATTTACATTTTTTTTCTGCAGTTCATTTATTTACATTCTAGTCTAGACTGTATCTTTCACCAAAAATCTTTTCAAAGAAGAAACTGAAGAAGCATTGGAGCATGTGAAAACAGCTAAAACTACCTTAAAAAGCTTTAAGGATTTATTCTTTAATCATAGAAACATGTTGGAGAGTTACTTCGCCTGTGCCAAGGAATTTAAACCATGGGATTTCACATCTGAGATGTTGTTTTCCAGATTTGATATATTCCCTAAAAGCTCACTGATGATTGAGTAGTAATATTTACTTATTATCTATGTTCTGGATAAATACAGTGTCTGAGAAATATGGGCTATTCTCAGTCATGCAGGCAGCAAGACTCAGGTTTCTAACATCCAGAACACAAAATCACAGTGCATAGAGGAGAGTTAAGAGTGTTGAACAGGACAAGAATGTCACATGCTGTGCAAGGAGCAGACTAGTAATAGCATTATGAGAAATGGCAAAGGTGTTTCCTAAATCCAACCCTTCTTAGGGTTTTGAAAGTTGCTTTAGCCAAGTGCTAGTCTCCACATGCAGCCTGTGGCTAGAACTTTCTCCTGAGCGTGACACCTTCCTCTAAGAACTAAGGACTCATCCATTTATAGCTAGAAAAAAATACAGTGTTTTAGGCTAGTCCTTGGATGAGACAGAATACCCTTCATGTCCCTTTTTAAATCTGTGCCAATAAGCAAGGGAAAATGAAAAATCTGTGGTCAGAAAAGAAGCACAGAATATTTTTCTAATCCTGTGGTTAGTCAGCTGTGTAGGGTGGGAGCAGCCATAGCTTTTGGTTCCTGCTCCTGTGGCCTTTTTATTATTCTTCCCTGAAACTGGAAGCGTTTGTAGTAGGAGTCAAGACTGGCGACTGATTAGAATTACAGAGAATAGTTTGAGTTTAAAGGAAATTTTGAAGGTTGCTTAGTCCAATTCCCCAGTGATGAGCAGGGACATCTTCAATTAGGTTGCTCAGAGCCCCATCCAACCCGGCCTTGAATGTTTCTAGGGATGGGCCATCCCCGAATTCTTTGGGCAACCTGTTTCAGTGTCTCATCACCCTTGTTCTAAAAAAACCTTCCTCCTAATATTCAGTCTAAGCCTACCCTTTTTTAGTTTAAAACTATTATCCCTTGTCCTTTAGCAACAAGCCCTGCTGATAAGTTTGTCCCCATCTTTCTTATAAGCCCACACTAAGTACTGAAAGGCTGCAGTAACATGTCCTCAGAGCCTTCTCTTCTCCAGCCTCAATGATCCCAACTCTCACAGCCTTTCCTCAGAGGAGAGGTGCTCCATCCCTCTGATCATCTGTGTGGCCCTCCTCTGGACCCATGCCCTTCCAGGAACTGTGAGGCTCACTTTTGGGATCTGAGCTGGAAAACTATGTACTTTAGCTCTGCAAGTATTTAGACAGTGTGCTGCTCCACCCATTCCCTTTAAAATACTATCCAAGAGTGAGAAATCCACTCTTACTGAGTCTGACAGTGCCCACCAGAGTGATCTGTGAAAGAGATTTGGGCTGAATGTGTTGGCTCGTGGCTGTCTGTCATCAGAAAGAGAGGTTGAGGTGCTTTTGGTGCGGGGTAGCTGTAGATACTTGGGAAGAGCATCCTGTGCCAGCAGTTTTACAGCAGTGCCAGCTTGTGCCCTTCAGAGACATCGTGCACAGCCATTGCATGTGAAGTAGCTCTTGCTGGAATCTTGGTTCTTCATCATCAGGTGGGCCCACAGAGACCCCTGCCCTGTGCCAGGGGTGAGGGCACAGCTGAGGGAAGTCTGTAGATGACAATCGTGAGACGAGGAGTCTGCAGTGACCAGGGGTCTGCTTGGGGAACTCACGACTGGTTTGCTCCTAGGGAGAATAGCTGTTGCTTGTTTCTAAGCATACAAGGAAACAGTCATTTTTATCCCTTTGGGGCATAAAACAATTACTTCATTCGAGTGAAATCAGAGACCATAGAAATTAATTTGGCACATGTTACAAAAGAGGTTAAAGTGAGTTCAATTTTATTCCTTTGGGAAAGATTTAAGTTTAATTTTCATGGCAACATTTTTGTTATTATAATAAATCATGTGTTTATACATGAAAGTATGTGTTTAGGAGTGCTTGCTCTTTTTCATCTAGGTCTTTTTTAACATAATCTGCTGAAATTGAAATGGAGCTAAATGTGTATGCTCTATGGGACAATTCATTTCCACTTGTGCTTTAATCCTGTAAGGGACCCAACCAGGACAAAGCCTTGCTGGAAATACCTTTTGATCCTCCACTTTTCTTTCCTATGAAAGAAAATTATTTAATATCGCACAGATTTAACTGCTCATTCTGCCAAACCAGAAAGGAAAAGGTCAAATGGCAAAAACCATCTCAAACATAGGTTTGTTAGTGACTTTTTTTGTAGAGGTTAATTAATTTTTATTAATTTGATCAAGGAAATTTTCATTATTACGTTGGAATTTCAAAAGCTGAAAAAGCTGGATTTTGGTGGACTCAAGGGGGATATTTAAAGTGAGCCAGTCTGCAGAATGATGGAATAGTTTCTGGAAAGATCTCCAGAAGGAGAACATATGAGCCTTCAGATTACAGAAACATAGTAATATTGCACCCCTCACACCGGCATTTGTACTGTTTTTTCCTTGTTTATTTGAAAGTATCTGTACACTCTGAGGTTATGATACTGGGAATTTTATAACGCTGAAAGGAACTAGGCATGAGATAGGCTTCCAGCACAGCTGGGTACAGTGTTTACCATTTCTTCTTTAAAACAAAAATTAGTTTTCTTAAGGATAGACTTCTGGATGCTTTTTCCTGATCAGGTGAATTATTTAGAAGTGTCACATGTAGGGAAACATTCAGATGGCTCTCTCCAAACATTTTGAGTGAATAAAGTAAATTTAAATGAAGAAAATAAATTTGGATAAAGTGGAACAAAATATACCACCAACATTGCCAAAAAAAAAAAAAAAAGAAGTTAAATTTTCACATATTAAAATACAGAACTTTCATTTCTGTATGGTTTTTTTCTCAGTGTTAGGATGTAATTTACATGCAGTTCTGGTGTAGGTACAAAATCAGTTGATTCTACTCAAAAGATAGAGAATGTTTTAAAACTGTTGATTTACAGAAGTGTCTTGCAATAAAAGCTAAAATAATTCCTAACACTATGCTCACTAGCAGTCATGATATGTCTTTATGATGAAACAGAATATTTATTACTGTACTTTTTTAGACACTTTTTTTTTGAATTTTCAAAATTTTTGTGTTATTTCATGGCTATAAATATCTTTGAACTTGGAAAATTAGGGTTTTGGAAGGATTTAATCCCCTTCTAACGTAAATTCAAATAAAGACGTACTCTATCATATTATGTAGTTGGGTTTGCTGCCTGCTGGCTAGAGCACTTAGCTGGCAAGAGGGCAGCCAAATTCTGTTTCTTTTCCTTCATTTTTACCCTGCAGCTTTGTGGAGCAGGGAGGTATTGATTAAATTCCACTTGAAGTGAGTGGGCTGGTGAAGCCAGATTTGCCCCCACACAGGTGTGTGCCCAGCTCCAGGTGCAGATGTAACGGGTGCCCTGGGATGACTCCCTTCTTCACTATCCTGATCCAGAAAGGGATTGTCCTAACTGTGTCCCTGCCATTTCCCTGTGCTCCTGGCACCTGTGTACCCACAAGCTTGGTGGTTTTGCCCAGATGCACACCATTAGAAGGTGGGCTCAGCCTCCCCAGTGGTATAGGTTTTGCTGGCCTCTGAGAGCTTGGATCTGCTGTGTGGCAATTTTGGCAGTGTGTTAAGCAGAGAGATTATTGCATATGTGAGGAATGCTTTCTTTGGACAAGGTATTATTTAAACAGGCAAATTTTTGGAAACAGACCCAAATATTAAAGTTGTTAAAATAATAAATAACAAAAATGTAAAAAAGTATATATTAATGATACAATAAAGTATATATTAATGATACTTACAAGAAAATTATTAGCAGAATATAGAGTTTTACTGCTCCATTAGGTGGAGTAGGAAGTATATTCTCTGTGTACATACACTGATTTTTCTTGAGAGTATCTATCTTAATCTAGGTAATTAAAAACCCAGAGGAATGGTCATAAACCAGATCTGAACTAAATGAATGGCATGTGCTTAGTTCATGCAGAAGCCTTGTAAAGTTGTTAATGCCTTTGGACTAAAAATCCTGGTACTGCTTTCAAATCCATAGCAAAGCTTTCCATGTCTCAGGGTCAGGACTCACTACTGTACTTCTGAATTTCATTGCTCCTGATAAAATCCCTTACAGTTCACAGTAAATTCCTGCTGATCCCTGCACAAAGCTGCATCAGAAAGGATACGTGAATGGCAGCAATGACCTCCTGCTGCCTTTTTTCTTCCTTCTGAAGCACCAGGAAGCTCTGAACCATCCTTGTCTGTGGGAGAGGTGGATTCAAGACACCCTTTCTGAGGTCTGTGTGTAGTTTACCTGGTCTTGCCTTTACCTCTGGAGGATTCCCTGCATACTCAGTATATAAATATAAATGTTGGTGAGATGCTTGAATAACAGTTTTAAGCTGCAATAGTGTACAGCAATTATCATATTTGGTTGGATGCAGACTGTAGCAGTGTTTCAACTGATCCATTTTTGAGGTGATGAGTGCTTCCTTCATGACTTGACTGACTTAGGACAAAAGCAGCCTTTCTAGCACAGTTCTGAATGAGCATTCTGCATTGTAAATTTGCTGACTTTCCAGCTTATTGCCAGGTAAAGCCCAGTCAATGAGTATTAGTTTTCAAGTTTGAGCCGTTCTTCCTCCTGCATGCAGTCTTAGTGTTGACAGCAGGAATACAGGGAAAATACCAAGCACCAATTACGGACTGGTTTTACTGTCACAGCTAAAATATTTATTTTCCAGGTTCTTCAGAAACTATTTGCCTTTGGGTTTTACCATCCTAATCAGGAGCTTTATCAAACAGTGGGTGTCATCTTACAGCTAATTTATTTGTCAGAAAATTCAAGGTTCATGCTGTTAAGTGCATGATATATGAATAGTGTCCACATATTTCCGGGAAGAAGTCTTACTATGCTTCTGGATAGGCAGGTATCTGTTTGGTTTAAATGTGAATGGAATTGCCTGAAAACCAGAACAGAGCGATGATCTGGTTTGTGGTATGACTGGGGGGGGTCTGATCCCAAAGAGTATCAATCAGTGCTTAGCTTTCAGGGCACAAACGTGGGCTTCCCAGATTTGGATTCTTGATGAGTTAAAGATGTATATTCTTAAAAGAGAATATATTCCAATTTAGCCATAGAACTATATCTAAATTCCTTTATTTGCCTTGGAGATGTGCTGTAGTTCACCCTGTCATGGGTTTTGTGTATATATAAGTGGGCTTGTACTGTGTATTTAAAAAAACCTCAAACAAACAAAATCCATGTTATTTGAGGGATGGAGGGAGTTAGAAAGGAAGAAGATTCTTAAATAAACAAGTTAATTTGATATGCCTCTTCAGAGATGCTGGATTTTATTTAAACGTCCACCTTGGCTACTTATACTTCTATTTGTTTGTTTGTTTGTTTTTTAAGTGGCTTGCAACAAAAAAAGAGATTCAGAGAAGCTGCAAAGAAAAAATTTCTCAGAGATAGTTAATGTTTAACATATTTAGCAAAGTAACAACTGTAGCTTTACATGTACCTGTTGCATGTTGCTGTTCGTGCTGCTAATGGAACAAAGCAGAAGGTCCTGGAGCTCTCCCTTTAGAGCCAGCATGAGCTTGTATTAATATGCACCTCTATTTTCTGCTCTGTTATTATTTTTCCAAAAGTCTGCATCTGTGAACACGGTTAATTACCTTGGGTATTAATAGAATACATGTGTGCAATAGAAAATGGCTGTTGTTCTGTTGCCTATGTGGTAGCCGTGGATTAAGGTAACCTAATTAAATGTAACAGCGATTCAGAGTCAAAAGATACTGTTTACTTAGTGAGTTGACTTCAAGTATTTGAGTAGTCTGAAGTCTGATGCGCATAATAAGCTTCTTAATGATAATGCATAGACATAATTTGGCCTTGTAAAAACTTGTTGAGAAGATCTTTATTTAACAGGAGGTTTAACAGGATGAAACAGCATAAAAGCAAGGGGAAATATAGATGGCTACCCCTCTTACCATGCTTCTTAAACAAAGGTGTCACTAGTACACACATGTATTGATTTTGCTGTGGTACACGTGCATTATATCTTAAACTGTTATTTAAAACCAATCTGTATTTCTAAGCAAATCCTTTGGTTGCTAACTCAGTTTCTGTTAAAAAACCGCAAAACAGCTCTCTCTGTTAACAGTACCAACCACTGCTTGTTGGTTAAAGCAGCACTGAAAAATCTCAGAAGTGTGTTCAGTGACAGAGGTGAGATGTGTGTTTAGCATTACCATATGCCATCCATCAGATTTTTCTTCCATTGGAAAAACATGCATTTTATACTTTTCTCTCTCTTTTTTTTTTTTTTTTTTAACATTATAGGAGTTTTAAGATGATTATACTGATTTTAAAGCCAAAACCCTGGATCTTGACAGATGTGTTGCCTCAGTTTTTTGTGCAGAATTTCATGACTCTTCTAGTTTAGAATCTGTGTTCAAAGTCAGTACCCATATATATGAAACTGTTTCTTTATTATTAGGAAAACAGTTTTGTGCGTTAAATTACAGCTTTTCTTAAGTTATTTGTGAATTGAATGCCTTGAAATACTGACATATGTATTGCAGCTGGGAATCAAACTGTGTTCTATGATTCTATTCTTGCTTTAGTGATGTTTTGACTACAGGTTCCTTCCAGAAGTTAACCCATAGCTAAACCCAGATCTAAAATATAGTTTGAAGAAACAGGGAGACTTTCAGCTCACTAACATTCTGTATTTTGCATTTGTCTGCACGAGGCACGCAGAATCCACGGATGGCAGGTGTGTCCAGGCTCTCCACCCAGTGTAGCATATAGTTTAGCTGGATAGTTGGAGCATGTTTCTGCTGTATCATGTATTATTCTTACACAGGAATAATGAAAATATAAGATAGGAAAAGATTGATAAGAAACAGTTCTCCAAAATATGATTTAGGAGTTGTCATATGTCGAATATGAATAAGTGAAGTCATATTATTAAGAAAGGGGTAAGTATGTAAATGTTCCAATGAGTGGTTGTCCTGAAAGGCACAAGGATGTGAAATCTCACATTTCTATCAGCCTTGACGAAGCCTTTAGTGGAGTATTGTGCTCAGGCATCACACTTCAGGAAAAAGGATCTGTTGATAGTCATTGAGGCTATCAGGCATTGAGGAAGAAGAAGAGAGAGAACAGGCATAAGTCTTCAAATACATTAAAGATTTCTGCACACAGGAAGGAAATAGTCTATTCTCTACACCTAGAACATACTGAACTTAATTTAAAGTGTATAAGGTTCAAGTCAGATGACTGGGAAAACCACTTTATGCCAAGCATAATGAATTTCTAGAACAGATTGCTAGGGTAGGTGACAGGCTCTTCACTACTGAAAAATCTTCAAGGGAGAGCTAGAAAAAAACCTCTTTTGCAAATTGCATAGGTATGGGAAACATCTTCTTGGGGTAAGAATGTGGACTAATTACTCTTGAAGCCCCTTTTAGACATACATTCTATGATATTGTACTACTCTCAAACTGGGGCAGAGTATTACAAATTAGTTGGGCTAAGTATAAGGCAGTAATAATGAATATTTAACTGATAATTTTGAATAAATGAATTTTCCTGAGATTGACACTTCTGGCATTGTTAGCAATTAAATGACTGTCTTGCATTTAATGTTTACCCTGTTTCTTTCCAAACTTGTTTTCTCACTGATTTCAGATAATACATACATTATTACATCTCCTCTTTCAAAAGGCAGATAACTTGTCCTAACTTTACACATACCAATGAGAATGGAAGGCAACTTAGAAAGCTTTTACAGGATTAAGTGCTTTTTTCCCCTCTAGAAAACATTAATTTACAAGTAAGACTTGGAATTTTTATGAGACTCAGGAGGAAGAGCCTAGTGACTTATGAGAGAGGATATATCTGAGGAAAAAAGGGGAAAAAACAAACAAGTTAGAAAGTGCAGGGTAGGATTTCGCTTAAGAGGTGGACTAGATGATCCTTGTGGGTCCTTTCCAACTCAGAATATTCTGTGATTTAGAAAGTATCAAGAGCATGGGGTATATGTTTGGATCTGGGAAGCCGAGTTCCACACTCTCTAGGATCTGAGCTAATCTGTCATTCTTTAGCATTCTAGAATTCATCTGCTGTGGACAATCTAAGAGCATATTTAGAAGTATGTGGTTTGTTGGTAAGCACATGACACATACCAAGAATATAGCTTGGTACACTGCCAATCTCTGAACCTCAGAAACATTTTGGGTGAGATTTCATGTTAAGAGTATTACAGAAAGAGAACTCTAATGCTTACTTTGTTGTTTGGGCTTTTTCTCTTTTTATTTTCTTTTCAAGCTTTTAACTATCTTATAAGCTTTCTAAAAAAAAAAAAAAACAAACCCTGTCTGTGGAGATAATTAGCCCAAATTGCAATATTTCATTGCAAATGTGTGGTGAAGAACTGGATAACTGCAAACGAACATGATGAACACATTAAAAAGGTATTGAGCACTGCAAAAATAAAAATGCATTTTCCTGCTGGTTCATAATACCTTAATTTATATTCTAATAAGTGGGGGGATGACGAGGAGGTTATAATTAAATCATTAACAGAAATATGCTGGTTACTTTGGGAAAGCCTAAATGGTCTAAAGAACTGAAGGAATGAATACAGACATTTTGGTCTTGCTTTTCATAAGAGTCCATAAAGAGTTTTATTGTTTCATGGGGACAAGATTTTCAAAGATACTTATAAGGGACCTGGACATCCAAGTTATTTGAAAACTGTGCCCTGCCCCTTCCTCTTGTCCTGATCCTAAGCAAACATGCTTTCCAGTGGGAGTACAGGGGATGGAAGCTCCTGTGAGAGCTTTAGACACACATGAATTAAATTATCGAGTAATAACAAGTCCAGTGTTAAAAACTGACCTAGCTAATAGCATGCAAGGAGGGGACAACTAAAGTTTTCCACCAGAATTTGTTCATGAATTGCTATCAGTAAAAGAAAAAGAAATATTAGGTGTGGGTTTTTCCTTGCAGATTCTTAGAAAGCCCACAAACTACCTTTATTTCTCAGAGATTTGTGGAAAAGTTGAAATTTCTTAACCAATATGAAGATCAGACCTACAGTAAATGGAAAGCTCAGGTGGATTAAATTTGACAGTTTAATTTAAACCAAGCTAATTAAGCACAATCCTCAAAACACACTCCTGATGGTGAATTTTGATCCTAAGGTGTGTACTTAGAACTGTAACTAAATATGTCACTGATGTTTGTCTTTGACTTCATAGACAAGAAATGACAGTAATCTTCTAAGGTATGAATGAATCTTAGAATCTTAAGCCTTACATATTTTTGTAGAGTCATGCAATCATTCAGGTTGGAAAAGACCCCCAACATCATCAAGTACAGCCTTAAACCCAGCAATTCCAATCCACTAAACCATGTCCCTAAGTGCCACATCAACATGCCTTTTAAATATTTCCCACATGGTGATTCCACCACTCCCCTGGACAGCCTGTTACAATGCTTGGCAACCCTTTCAGTGAAGAAATTTTTTCCTAATATCCCATCTAAACCTTCCCTAGCACAACTTGAGGCCATTTCCTCTTGTCCTGCCACTTGTCACCTGGAAGAGAAGACTGAACTCCACCTGGCTAAACCCTAAGGTTTAAGGTGTATAGAGTGATAAGGCCTGTCCCAAGCCTCCTTTTCTCCAGGCTAAACAACCCCAGCTCCCTCAGCTACTCCTCATCAGGCTTGCTGTCTTTGTTTTCCAGTCAGGAAATGTAGTTGCCCTACACCTGCTCTGGGAAGAGTGCTTACTTTAAGCAGTAAAGGAGGTCATTACTGTAGTAAATGGTTTCCCCAAGAGACACATGCAGGAACGTGACAATAACAGCTACTCTTGCCCTGTAAAATGCAGTGGTTCTTTTAATTTTTCAAACTTCAAAAAGCCCTTGAATCCCTACCACTAAATTGCTGAATACTAATTAAATGATGTCTCCTGTATTCTTTCTCATACTCCAGTCATTAAAATGGTATTTTATCGCCTTTGTATCTGAGGTTAAATGCAAAGTAAACAAAAAGTCATTGTGTTGAGGTTTCTGAAAGGATAAATATGAGATGAGCTGTTTCTTCCTTGCTTCTTTTAGACAGAGGCTTTATTGAGAGAGGTGAAATATTTCTCGGTGTTGAACCAACCCAACATTCCAGATTCTGCTTTAGCTGTATGTTAGAAAAGGAACAATTTTACAAAACTTCCTCATCGTGGGATATGTAAAATGTGTGTATCTTTTCTTTTGTTCTTTAAACACTTTTTCTATGTGAATGATGGAAAACCAGTTCAAAAAGCGATGTTGTATTTTGCTCTAATGGGCCCCATAGTTACTGTTCGCTAATTTTTTTCCTTAATAATGACCAAATCACATTCACATTCATAAGCCTCCTCCCAAACCCACACAGAAACTCCAGTGAGTGTCTGTGTTAATTTGCCTTCCATGTCACAGATAGCAGCAGTTTGGGACTGTTCACCTATGGATTCAAAATGTAGAATTTGATGGCTGGCAGGTGGTGCTGTCTTGCAGACATCCTCAGCCACCTTTTTCTCTATATATTCTGCCCCACCACCCATCCCAGTTATAATTCTTTTGAGTGAAATTTGGGGGAATTACCTGAATTAAGCAACTTTTGGTGGCAAGAATAGCTGGGAAAGCACAACAGCTGTAGAGTTTCCTGCTGGCACTAAAAGATTAACTTTTTAAACCATCATTTTAAGAGCAGCATCTTCATATGAGATACCTTTGTTTGGTCTGCTTTGGGATATGCATTGCACTGTAAATTCTTTTGAATAGAGTCAGGTGAAAGTTAAAGTAATGTTTTTCATCAAATAATTATAACTTCTCTCCAGTATCAGTGAGTTTCCCAGTCCATGGTGAAATTTCTATTTCTGTGCCCATCTGGTCTAGTATTTTTGGTAGGATTTTTGATGTGTACCTTTAGCTCGTTTTCTAGTTACTCTGAAGTGACTCAGATTCAAGCTTCCCTTTCTTGTACTTTTGATACAGACAAAAACCACCTGTCAAGGTATTTTTTCATCCTGATGGAATTTTTTTCACATGGTTTACTGAATGTCTTTTTCCTGGGCAGATCTTGGGGAGATTTGTGGAATGAGAAAGCTGTTTCCAGGTCATCTTTACATATTTGAAAGTATGTTAAAGCAGCAGAAGTACAACTCTCTGTTTTACTGTGTGGAAGATTCCCAACATAATTAAAATGAAGTTTTGTGTGATTATACATAAAATAACTGAGTTCCTTAGGTTCAAAGAGTTTATAATTACCAATGATCCATAAAGTGTATTCTTTTACAGCTGACAAAAATTCTAGTAAAAGCTATGACATAGAGCATAGCTTTGGTTAAATGATCCACCCACTGTAATTTCTTCTTCGTAAGTAGATGCTGGAGTATTCTCACTGTTAATATGCAGATTTTACTGGTATACTTCTACCATGTGTGATATATTTTGTTTAAAGAAAATGTTACTCTGTTAAATAGGAATTGCCCAAAGAATGGAATGCCATTAAAAAGAGAGTTGTGTTGGTATAGCACAAAGTATCTCCTCTTCAGGTATCTGACATCACATTTAATCAGAAGAAAATGCACTTTACTTGACATATATTGAATTCTGGGATCAATCCTCTTTGTCTCTGTTTTTCTTAATAAGAACATAATCAGTGACAAGTGTCACTACCTGTTCTTCATGGGTAAGCAGATGGAATCCAGAGAAAGATTTAAAATGGAAGCTCCCTTTCAATTTGATGTAGAAAATCCATATGTTCATCTCAGTAAGGTGGTGAGGAATCTCAAAAAACCATATTCCCTTGTAATATTTCAGTATAAAAGTTAATGGTATTTAATGTACACATTAAAATAATTTGTGAGTTGGGTCTCTTGGGTTTTTGTTAGGTTATTTTTTTTTAATTGGGTTTGTTTTGAGGGATCATTTTGGAGGGTTTTTTGTTTTACTGGTATTTTGGGGGTTTTTGTTGTTTGTTGGTTTGGGTATTTTTTTTTCAATGTGCTGGTATAATTCTAGTGCCATGAAGTTCAGGTGTCTTGTTTCTCTTCCAGTGTTGAGTATGCTCACCGAAAAAGTTTTAAAAATTCAGAATACTTGCTCATGTTCTTTTACACAGCATAATGTGCTCTTGAATAGGGTAGCCTAAAGTAGACTATTTAGTGGATCTTTTCTAAAACATCATGAGGGGACTTGGTAACATTTATACCACTTTAAGAAGAAGTGGTTTAATAAGTTATAGAATAAAAGAACATAAATTAACTCCTTTCTATGCAGCTTTTCTTTTATGGTTTGAATATAGAGCCCTTTGTGTGCTATTGGATGCTTCAGAGGCAACGCACACACAGCTTTGTAACCTCTTTGCCATAATTCCCTCAGCTTTTCTTATATTGAATCATATATGCAGGATCTATAGATTTCACTGACAGGTTAAGTAAACTCAGTATACCCTACAACTCTACTGTGATTGTTCCTTTCTTCTTCCAGGCAAATCAAGAGCTTGAGATGCTGGAAAAAGAAAGGTTTCTTATGCAAGAATCTATGTACAGAACTATTTGAAGTATCTATTCCAGGCTACAAGCACATGAAACAATGTTGAAAAGGAGTGCAGTTGCTCAAGAAAGTGTGGGATATTCATGTTTGTCTTAATGTAGGATTTTTCTTAAATTTACTTGTAAATTTAAAATATATTTGAATGATATATTTTAAATTTTATTCTAGAAGTGCTATAGTTTTGATTTTAAAGAAATTAAATACTGAAGATTTTTCTATTCCTTTTGTTTTTGAAATTATATTTGCTATGTTTTAGGATAACCAGAGTAAAAATATCTCTGTTCCCAAGTCAACCAATTTCAAGATAATCCCAAAGTAAAACAAAATTTGTAGTTTCCTTTAGAGCTTTTTAATACCAATAACTTGCTTGATTAATTAAAATAACCGAGTAAAAATTCAGCAATCCATAGAATTCCACTTCAGAACTCAGGATTGTACATTAGAAAGCTCTACAAATCTAGAAGCAAGAGTCCAGAAAAGTCAGTGTACAGACCTGTATGGGAAATCAGTCTTGCAAAGTTCAGTTTCCCTCAAGATGCTGCCTTTCATAAGCAAGGTTAAAAATGCGTGTACTAGATCTTCTTTCTGTAATTTTGCTTGTAGCACCCCCAGGAGGAGTTGCAGGGCAGCTTCCCCACATCTCCCAGGTGCACCTGGATGTTACCTGCGGATGTAGGCGGGTGTTTAATAGCACAAGAAAGTTGTGTGTGTGTTTTTATCAGATACTGAAGCATGAAGCTGTTAAAATGCTTGGCTTTTGAGTTGAATTTAGAGAAGATGGATTATTATGTGTGCTTGCTAAGTAGTGGTGGTGTAGGAAAAAATTAAGGCCCGCGAGCTATTGCTGTAGGATGGGCTTTCCCCTGCGTCAATTTATCTGTTTTGTAGCAGAAGCTTGTTCTTTACCAAATGTTGTTGATGCTTTTATCTGTACTTTCTGTTTCAGAGCAGCATTGATGATTGGACTGAAACCCAGTGGAGAAAGATTAATGTGGAACAGATGGATGTGCGGCTCAGAAGGTTTGCCAAGGCAGGTTCCGCAGCCGTCTATTTCTGCAATTTATCTGTCTCAGTGCCACCCCTTCCACACTCTTCCCACCCACTTGGATGTTTCGGTGGGTTTATTACTCATGTCCAAGCTGAATGTTCTGGAACATGCTTTGTTTTGGGGGCTTTCGTTTAAAACTTTATTTTTCTGAATGAGTTTCCAGCCCCTGTGGAGTTATATGTAAAACCATGCTGTCACTTCTCTGAGTTGAGGCAGTATGCGAAATAAAAAAGAGGGTGGGGGTTTGTGGCAGACAACAATCATTTTTACAGGTGGAATTTGCAGAGGTTCATCTGCTCTGCCCATAGACATAGCTCCATAGTGTTGGGAGCTGCAGGGAAGGTATTAATTTTTAAAGGGAAGGAACTTCTTTTGCTTCAAGTACCTTCAATGTTGTGTTGAGAGTAGCCCTGCAGAAGAAAATTCTAATGGGACAAGAGAATTATGAAGTAGAAATAACAACAAAAACTCCACAGACTAGGACACTAGAGCTGTGGCTCATAGCCAGTACAGTGGTTGAATATACAGTCTTTAATCTAACAGGTATAAAGTTTCTTCTTTTTTACACATTTTTTTAATTCAAAAATAAATTATCTTCATTGCATGCCCAATTATTATTTCTTTAAGAGAAAAATCAGAGTTCATTGTAGATATCTTCTAAATTGCTTCAAAAGTCTGTACTCTACTTAGCCAGTTCTGATGCTTATTTTTTCCTCAAAAAAAAAAAAATCCCAGTGGTTTTGGTCCATAGGCTACAATGTGGATCAGTTGTTGGATTTCAAAATTTGAATAAAAATCTTTTAAACCATTTTAGAAAAACAAAATTAAGACAGATTTCCAAATTTTTTTGTCATTTTTAAAATTAAAAGAACTGTAAAGATGAAAACATAGAAGAGGGTGTAACAGAATGGGATTTTTTTTCCAATATACCTATAAATTATCACATACAGTTTTAATAAAAGCATATTTAAACTTATTTTTAATGCAGAAAGCTCCTAAACAGGATTAGCACAAATTTGTGATTTCTTTTTTTAACAACAAGGAAATCACAAAAGAATTGACTGTCATATTTTCAAATCATAGATAAAAATATTAAAGTTTTTTTTAATCAATATCCTACCAAGTAGTTACAAAATATTGCAAATACTCCCATCACTTCCCAAGGTTTCTAGTCTGCAAATACTGAGTCTGTATCTCATATCAGCTTGAATGGCAGCTGTGCAAATAAAGTTATGTTTACTGTTATAAGTACAAAACATCACAATACCAGACAAAAAAAAACCTGTAACAAGGCATCAAGAAGCATCAAGAAATATTTCTGCTAGGTGATTAAGTCCACACTTTTGGTGTAAATAGGAAAGTATATCTGGTATCTAGAGCGCATATAACTATATTTAATCGTATTTTTTTATTTAGATTCCATTTGAGCAGTTTGTTATATTCTTATGTCTGACTTTTCTTGTTCATTGGCTAATTTCTCTCCCTGCTGTCTCTTTTCTTTACAGCCCAATCTTTTAGGAGCAGAAGATCCGACCTTTTCAGACCTTCTGGGACTCCATAAAAGTAGAAGAAGTCCAAAGTGTAGTTGTCAATGCTGTGCAAGAGTTGAGTACTGAAAAGGTGAGAGGTGCACATTTTTTTTTCTTCTGTTTTTTTGCAGAATAGTATGTAACAAACTATTTGTTTGTTAAGGTTTTGTTGCAAGAAATTATTGATAGATCTGAATATTTTCATGTGACTCACCTAGGTATCAAAATTCACAGCCTAGCAAAACTAACTTCTTGTCTGTGGTGTAGTTTACCCTTACTATGAATTACATATAATTTAATCAAAGTTCTCAATTCCAAACATGAAATGTGATATATATATATATATATCTATATATATAT
>VZRQ01010237.1:533000-567375 GCA_013397975.1 Machaerirhynchus nigripectus | reverse complement strand
ATATATATATATATATAGATATATATATATAGGCTGATGTTATTATTGCTCTTATTATCTCCAGATTTTGGAAGAAATCAGCCAAACATGGACTGTCATGGAATTTTCTTAGCAAAAGCATAAGAGAATAGAAATTCCTTTATTAAAGTCCAATGAACAGATGCTTGAAACTTTACATAACGATCAATTAAGAATTTAATTAAAAGCATTATTATTATTGTATCAATATTATTCACTTCCTTGATACATTTGGTTCATTAAAACCTTTGTTCCTGAATATTTATTAAATATTTATATTTTCTCCAGATGTTGGTAGTGGGAATTTACATGTATGCTATGCAACTATATGCATTCTAAAAAAATTCCTTTCTCCATGTAGGAGTTAAAAAAAATAACAGCTTTCTAAGCTTGTATTTCCTTCAATTTTTAAAAAATCCTTTAATAATATGCTGTCTGTTTTCAGTGTTTAAAGATGTCTTCTCTTGTGATATACAGTAATAACAATTACAGGAGAATTTGTTACGCTGTTGTTAGCTTTAGTTCCTCTGTTTGATAAATTATTTTGATTAGTGCAGCTTTTTCTGGCTTATTTTTTATTTGTTTTTCTAGTTTCAGATGCAAATGCTTCTGAACAGTAAATATGTGGTATATTTCACTGAACAAGTGAAAGGCTGGCAAAGTAAATTAAACACGGCAGATTCTGTCATTGCCATTTGGATGGAATTTCAACACATGTGGTATCTTCATCAAAGTAATTATCTGCCTTGTTTTCCTTTCACACAGACTGGCAGTTGCTGGTGTCACAATTTGAGACGAAGATCTGCAGGTCATTCCTTCACATGTCTTTAATATCTTCTTTTATTTACTCTTTTTTTGCTTTCTAAACTCCTGGAGGCACATAGAGATATAACAGTGATGAGATGCAGAAATCTTTTCTGCAAACTCCAGACCATTTAGGAAAGTGATGGTTGAAACACAGGT
Organism: Machaerirhynchus nigripectus; assembly: GCA_013397975.1. Lineage (NCBI taxonomy): Eukaryota > Metazoa > Chordata > Aves > Passeriformes > Dicruridae > Machaerirhynchus > Machaerirhynchus nigripectus. The sequence goes on along the minus strand of VZRQ01010237.1, from coordinate 566,394 downwards.
TTATGGTCTGTTATTTATTAATGGCCAAAGGTAACTACAGCATTCAACATAAACGCTTGAACTGACACAGAACATTGTGCCTTAGTTGTTCACTCTGACCAAAAAAAAGTCACTGAACCCTTGCATAGTAAAGATGATTTTTGTGTTGTCAATATACCTGTAATTCAAAACACAGATGCCAGGGAAAGTTCTTATCATGTACAGTTCTGAAAAGCTAATATAGGATAATGCTTTATAGGGAGCTTCTGTGCTTGAAATTTCAAATATATTTCTATTTGTTTAAATATGCAATTTAGAAACATTGACAGCAGCATTTCTCAATACATCAAAAAAAAGTATATTTTTTGTACAAGCTGAGAACCCTATTAAGAGCAATGAAATAATTTGTGGTGTTTAACATGCAGAAGTTTCTTTATGGTGCATATTGAAAAAGGCATTGAGCTTGCATGAGTAGAAATACTCTAAATTAATAATGCTGTTAAAATCTGTCATTTTTATCTTGGTAGAAGAGTTTTAATAGTATCATCAGTGATATTTGCAGTTCTCTCTGTTTATTTTACTTTTCATTCATATTCAATCTAAACACTGTTAAAATACGTGTTTGTGCCTTCAATTATTTTTCCATTTCCATCTAAGAAATAGAACATAAAACAAGCTGATTAGGCATATTCTTCCAGCTCTTTTTCCCATGGTTTTCTTGTCCCAGTTTAGTAAACCATATGAAGTAGAAAAAAAAATAAATTTGAGAGTTGAAATAGCTCCCTTTCTTTCCTTACAGGAGTTGGTGACTGACGTAACAAATAAAGAAAATGTGATGGAAGCTACAAGAAAGCCAAAGGTGTATGGAAGATTTGGAGCTCTGCAGCACAGGTAAAATTGCCAGTATGATTACAAACTGTTCTAAAGTGTAGTTCTGCAGCAATCAGGAAATGAGAGCTGTCAGATTGTTTCCTTTTCATACAGGTGAGAGATGATCTGATGATATTTTTGTCATTTCTGTTTGACATATTGGATTTGTACTGCTTTTTATATGACCAATTAAACCTGAGGCACTGGTTCATTATTTAGGGATGGCATGATGTCGAAATTGTCAAAGGTCCTAAAAATGTGTTCTGTTTGGATCAAATTCACTTTCTCCCTATCCACACTCTGGGAGTTGGGAGTTCTTCTTTCACACTTGCAACAGGAGGTAGTGGGTTCTGTGCAACCGAGGTCCTCCTTCCCCACACTTGAAGGAATGCCTTGAATTTCCCACTGGCATTCACTCTTCCTGGCTGTAGAGGCAGCAATGTTTTGAGTCACAGTCTGTTCCTCCTTGCAGGAAAATATTGCAATAGGAAGTTAAAAAAAAACCCTGAACACAAACCTGCTTCTTGAGATGTCACTTTTGTTCTGAGAGATACCAAGCTAACAGCTGGAGTGCCTCTGTCAAACATAAATATATATGGCTTCTTTTTCTTTCCAGATAGACATATAGTTGAGCATTTTGATCCTTAATACTTTTTGTGTCAATACTGACATACATATTCATGTTTTTAGCTCTTCGTTCTCTCTATACATCAAAAATTATATGTGCATCTTTTAAAAAAGTGATTGCTTTTCTCCCACACTCAACTGATTCTTATCTACTGCTTTGTTTGCTGTTTTGGTAGTTTTCTTTTTAAATTTATCTGCACACAACTGCCCTGTTGAATTATAAATTTTTTTTCTTCTCCCTTACTTGCTAAGACTGGACTCTTTGGAAGGTTGAAGAGGAGTTCCCCCCTGGCCAGCCTTAATTTTGGGGGGACTTTTCTGGCACAATTCTATTCCCCTGGTCTGAATGAATGAAAGATTATGTTCCCTTTCATTTTCTGGAAAGGAAACATGAAAGATTTGCCACCTTCTCTGTTCCTTACAGCTGTGTCCATCATTATTATTTTAAATTAAAAGTGGATTGTGTTGCTCTGTTTTAATGTTTGGTTCATACCTTATCTGGGAGGTAATTCTTGTCTTTAAGGTGATTAAGGTATGTGTCATTTAAATCTCTGCCTCTTTTTCAGACTCTCTCTTTGTGAAAAAGCTTTGGCTGAACACTTAGAAAGCAAGAACATACTTTTTCTCTCTTCTATTTTGGTTTTTCAGCAGACTTGCTAGACATCCTTTAAAGAGGAATACAGCAAAACAGCTGAGCCTCTTTGTGTATTAATGGGTTTCATTTTCTCTACAGAAAGGAAAGTTTTCCCGCTAACCTTGTGAGCTGATAATATCATTGATAATATCACACCTTTCCTTCTGAGCATTAATTTATCTTGAAAATAGGAACATTTTGCCTAAGGAAGTAGTAAGTGGTTTTTTCCCTCACCTAGGACAAGTACAAGGTGTTCAGCAAGAAGAGATGAGAGGCATGTTACAAATCTGAGTCTGTCTTTGCTGGAAATTTAGCCACATGGAAGTTGCATTTATTTGGATTTTTGGGCTGTAGGTTTGCAGGAATTAGAAACAGAAAAGGTCAATGAGATCATCAAATCTATTTTTCTTCTTCTAGCACAGATTGATCAAATTTCAGGCAAGCAATGCATAGTGATGATAAGTAAGACTGAAAGACCTATGGTGCCTGGTTGCTGTTGCTGTTGCTGTTGCTGACTGAGCTGCTGACCCTTGCACGAGGAATGTTTTTGTAGCTATCCTTCTGTGTTCCTCCCTTGAACAATAATCTGCTCGGTTTTGTGACACCAATCTGTATAAAAGCACAGGCACTTTGATGTATTTCAGAAGCTTCATACTGTGTTATCTACATGCCAGATGATACTCCTGGCCTCAGTTACTATCCAGCCACAGCCATCAATTCTCTGGGTGCTACAGTTTTTGTGTGTCTCGGGCAAAACCTTTTTTTGAAGGGTTGTGTGTTGTAACAGAAGAACTGATGCTTTCTGAGATGCTGAAGGCTTGAACACAGATCCTTTCCAAACATGATGGTAGGCTCTCATAGATTCTTTGCATAACTAAATCTCAGTGATTTGTTTCATCCACACATAGGGGGAGCAAACAAGTCTTCTGTTCTAGGTTTCAGGCATAGAGGAGTGTGGTGTGTAGAAAGTGATCTTCAAATTCCATGATATTTGGAGAGATGTGTATCTACAAAAGGCATTTAGATCTTAATAGGCAATTTGTAAAATAAGCATTAGCCATAAATAATAACATAAGCATTAGCCATAAATAATAATATTAATTATGGCATTATCCATAAATAATAACAATTTCAAGACTTCTCAGTTTTATGTTGAGCTTTGTCCTTCAGACTCTTCTGACAACTGACAGAACTGTAATTAACTCCATTCACTGATTTATCATTTTCGCCCAGCTTTTCCAATAAAAACCTTGTGTGTAGAAACCATGCAACAGTCAGAGAGTCATCCACTTTAACAGAGGCATGCAATTTGTGTGATTGACACAAATCTAATGTAAATGGTTTCCTTATACATCTGGTATTTTTGGAGGCTAATAGCCCATCATCTTACCAAACTTTTTGAAAACGTTGCTGATCTTAAATGTCAAGAGAACACAGAGGAATATGTAAATATTGCCCTTGGGACGTAGAGCAGAGAAAAGGAGTATGTCCTGTTCCATGACAAATGTAGTGGTCAGATATGTCGAGTTATGTGAAATCTCCTTCATGGGTTTTGCCCTCTTTGGGACGTAGATTAAATAGACACTTTCAATTGCATGAAATACTACTTTTAATCATATACATTTGGAAAAAATAATAAATAACAATAAACCTAGAACATTTTGTTACATAATACAGTCTAATTTACTAATACTTTAATAAATTGTCTATCTTCCTCTTGTACATAAAGTGTTTTTTAAAGGAAGTGTAGAGATAACTGTTTAGGAGCAATGAAAAAGAAAAAAACAAGTATTAAAATCACAGAACTGATCAAGGCTGTGTTTGAATGTTGCATTTCTCATACTTTCTCTCTTCTTCTGCTGTTTTTACTTTGTCTTCTGTTATAGTTTCAGATCCCCTCCTGTCTTATCCTTTAGCACACACCTCTCCAAACCTCCAGTGCTCTCACACATCCCCTATCAGCTGAGCAGGGTTTCATATTTGAGCCTCATATTTGCCAACTGACCAGCCAGTATGTGTGCAAACTGGGTAGTGGTAGGTCAGAGAGAACAGATCAGCAACTTCTGAGACAATAAGGTATTGTTCTCAGAACTGCGCTGAATGCATAAGCATTCACATTGCGTAAAATCAGTGTTGCTTGTGGTTCTCATGATTGATTGTCGCAGCAGGGAGGCCCTAGACTGAATGGACAAATATATGCAGCTTGCCTCTTGGAGATGGTTTCTCCAAGATACAGCTACATTTGAGGGCATAGAGACAGAAAAGGCTATATTGTCTGCGCTTACTCTGGGGCTGTGAACACAAAAACTCCAGACTTTCATATTTGGAGCTCTAAGAGAGTATGTCTGTGTTCAAGTCAAGTGGATATGTAAAACAAAACAATGTCTGGTCTCTCATCTAAATCCTACTGAAGGTACAGTGACAGAGAAAATGGAGGGGAAAATCCACTCTTATTTCAAGTTTGTAAAAAGTGCTGATGTAAAGCAAATCCTTTGTGACAATTTATGAGATAAGCTTCCTTTATTTTTAGTATAAAATGTACCATTTATGGTATGTGCATAAATATATGAATGCTTGGGATTTTTTGTTTCAAAAGGTGGAGTCTTGGTTGCTACACCTTGAGGAAACTGTACACAATCCAGGACATCTCTGCTCCATGGAGGACACACTGGCCTATGAATACAGGCAGGGAGAATAGTGAGTTTTTGACTCTGTAGTCCAGGCTGAACTTAGTGCTTCACAAACCTGGTGGTTTTTGGATGTAGAAATGGCATCTGGTAGGCTGAATGAGGGCTTGGCATCAGCCCTGAAGGGTTACCACAAGAAGCAGGTGTGGATACCCCCTTTCTGTTTAATTCAGAGAAAATAAATAGAGTGTGAAAATGGTCCCATAAAAAGATATGAGTAGCATATTAAATCATTTTAATACTGTAGTAAATAAACTTCTATTAGCACCTACTGAAAAGAGAAACATGGCTTTTTCTTCCATTTCTGCTACCTCACAGGCATTTTTATCACATCTCAATTCCTGGGGTTTTGTGGGATTATTCTGAACTGAGACAAACGCTAAAAGCAAAGATAATTCCACAATGGTGTGTTAAGAACAGAGTACAAATTCAGTATGTATGTTACACCCATGTATTACACCCACATATTTGTGTAAGGAAGCCAAAAATATTGGGTTTGTTTATGTCAAACCAAGCCGTTTACATTTACATCTCTGTTTTGTTTTAGTCCCATTTCAGAAGGATACCTTGTGCCATTTGATTTTTGCTTTGCCCTTTTTTACCTCAAACGTCTCCTGAATGTTTTTGTCCCGCTGTGAGTTCCCTTCGTGAAAACTTTCAGTAGATTTGTTTTTGTTTTCCAACATAGAATATCTGCTGAAAGGAAATACAAAATAGGAAAGAGGCTTTAAAGGGGTCGTGAGTATCTGACAGAAATGTCTAAACTTGCCCTGTAATAGAAAAGGCATTATAGCTTTCTATTGATATTTCCATGTATTTTTATATTTTCCTCCTTTCCTTACATGCAGTAGCTGAGATTGGAGTTTTCCCACATATTAATATGAAACCTGAATAATTCCATAGTCACTTTGTGTTACATAACTCTGTATCGTCATTTATATCGTATTTTGTAATCATCCCCCTATTGCTTTGTCTATTTTTAAAATGTCTATGATCTTTCCTAAGGCCTATTTTTAGTTTGCCAATAAATGTTCTCGTACAATTAGTACCATTTTTGCAAAGCCTGGTACATAGCTCTATGGAGATTATAACCACAGAATTTTCAATTCCATTTCATGTACATCTTACCATCCATTCCTCCTATCCTGCCTAGCTGACCATCTGCAGCATTTGTGCTCACCTGGACTGTCGTTGTTTTGGAGATGGTTCAAATTTCTGTTTAAAGCAGGATTTCTTCTGGCATCTCGTGTCTAATATCAGAAAATTTGTACATGCAAGCCAGTTTTTAATGGTGATTTAGTTTGTGATGTAGGCAGAACTAATTTCTAGTAGTAATAATGGTAGATGGTACTGGAAGCCATCTGGTTTTAGAGGGTTACCTAAATCTTTTCAGGTCACTGAGCTAAACGGTCTTTATGACTGTGCTGCTTGGAGAACTTTCCTCAGGTGATCATGAAAAAAATCATGGCCATTTGCACCAAAGATGTTCGTGCCAGAGATGTATCAGCAAGCCTTCAAGCCCAGAAGGTGCATGTTTGAATCAGCTATATTTTGCATTCACGGCTTGTTCTGCGCTCAGTAATTCACTGTGTGTTTTGTCGTCCTTTCAGAGGCATGTGCATCTCCAAAGCAAGTCACCCCTCTTCCTGTGGTGACTTTTTATAAGTGCACACAACTGATACTTTGAATGTTTATTTAAACCAAAGTGCTCACTCTATGTGTAACTTTTGTTCAGGTAAAACTAAGGTGGTGGCACATGCTGTTGGTTTGAATGAACAAAATGTTTCACCGGATTGGGATTGAAATAGGAACGAATTCTTATTTTCCCTCTGACCTCCTGAGCCTCAGAAATAAAATGGCTTTTAAGGTGGCATTAAGATAAGAAGAAACAAGGCTCGAGGAGCAAAATGAAACTCATTGTGGTCAAAGTAATATCAGGTCCCATGCAAAGACTCCATTGTTTGTATGGAGAGGTTTTGGCTTGATAAGTGACAATGTGTTCTGCTGTAATAGCTCTATTAAAATTATCTTCTATTACACTTGCATCTGTATAAAAGCACTAATGCCTCGAGGTGCATCTAATCCTTTATAATAGGTTGTAATAGTTATTAGTCACAAGTGGCTAGGAATGAAGAGTGAGACCTGGTGATGACAGCTGCAGCTTTGTGATGGGGGGCATTTCTACCACCTGAATAGCTCCTACCTGGCATCACGCCTCTTTGATGGCTCTAAGGTCTCCAGTTCCAGAGCTTTTCCTTGGCTGTCACAGCTATGCCATAGCTGGGATTATGTCCAGAAACTCTGTTTTGCCAACATTTGTGATGCTCTCTTTCAGTACTTTTATGAGTACTTGGAAAATACCCCCTGGCAAGTTGTTACACTTTCGGCTGACAGGGAATGACTGCTACAAATAACAGTGCCTGCTTTGTTTCAGTGAATGAAAAGTTACACGTTTCTTAGACGTTCAGGGTTCTTCCCTACCTCATATGTATATTACAATGTTATTAATATATTTGAGCATGTATGTGCATAAAGATATGCATACCTAAGAAACTGTATGATTTTAATGACCATTATATTTAAAATAACTGAAATATTTCTTGCATAACTCAATCTATATATTCATTGTCTAGTCTGAAAGGGAATATGAACAGATCTCCAAGGTTAATCAGGAGTTTTCAGCTTTGTTCATTTGTGAAAGTCCAAACCAGTATTTTTTTCGTACCACATACAGTGAAACTTTTTTTCCTGTACATGTTTTGGCTCCAATATGGAATTTCTTGTTAAAATAAGTGATCCAAAAAGATACACTCAGGCATCCTGGTTAGCTTAATGCTTACAGCCCCCAGTTGAGGGGGCAAATTCTGGGGCTCAAGTCTTTGAAATAGGCAAAGCAACTACTACTATCTCCTGTTTCCTATCCTATGTGATCACCGATGGGATATTCCTTCTTGCTAAAAAAATGTTGATATAGTTAGCTTTCTTTTCTAAAATAAGCACTTTCCAAGTAGTACCATACCATGATTTTACATTAATATGGAAGAGAGATATTTGTGGTTTAGGACATTAAATTATAATGAGAAAGTGGACTTGGAATAAATCATCCATGAAACATAAGAGTTATAAAAAAGCTCCTGATGTTGTAGAAGTTCATTACAATGCAAACAATCCCTTTTCCTATGTTAAGGCGTTATATTACTCTAACCCAGGCTCTCCACCTAGCAGTGAGTGGTGCTCCTGCAGGACCAGCTGGCACAGATAAGACAGAGACCATGGAAGATGTGGGCAGTGCCCTTGGTATGATGGTGCAAATTTTCAGCTATTCAGAACACTTGGATGACGAGGTGAGATGTTCTGTTAAGCAGTATAAAGATTGCTGTTTAGCTTCTTTTTCATGTGAATTACATTGGAAACTGTTGCTTTCAAGAAAAAGATCTTAAATCTTTCACTTTTAATTTTAGTCTGTAGGGAATATCTATAAAGGTTTCGTCCAGACAGGATCTTGGGGTTTCTTTGATGAATTCAATCATTTCTTGGTAGAAGTCTAGTCAGTACAATTAAAGACTATCCATGATGCAATTAGGAACAAGAAAAAGAAGTGAGTATGTTAGGAGTGTTCTTCTTTGTCCTTTGCAGGCTATAAATACTGAACCAGTAATATCTTCCTCCAAAATTCCTCTGAAACTATTTGTAAGTGAGGGAGTAGATGGTAACACAAAATCACCTGTATCATATACTACCTGAAAATGTCCTTCTCTTCAAAATGTAGCAATAAATGTGAGTAACATCCTGGTCCTACCAGATTACAATTAAAGTTTTGCTATTTAAACCTGTTCAAGTCCCACCATGTGAGATCATGGCATCCTGTGGGTGAGAGGTGTGGAGGGATTCAACTTTGTAAGAAGTCTCAGTGGTTCCTGGCCTTCCCAGTGCTTTTGAGACATGCCTTGTTTTTCCACTGTCTTATGTTTGCCTTCCTCTGTTTTTTGGGTTTTTTTACTCAAAGCTGTCTCCTGGCCTTCTTAAACCCTCTGCATCCCTACTAGTCTCCTTTATTCTATGTTTCAGAAGACGATTCTTCCTATAGACGTGCTTCAGCCACGTGCACTCTCTGTGGCTCTAATAGTCCAGTATTTTCCTTCTGAATTCAATGCCAGACAGATTACTAAAAGCTGATGCCTACCAGTGAAAACCTCTCTTTGCTAAGGTCTAGTAAGTTTTCCTTTTTGTAAGTAGTATCTTTCTTTTAACACTTCTTTGTATTATTTTTCTTTTAACTGATTCGTATTTCTTAGTGAAAACATTACACTGAAGTCCAGAGTTGGAATATTTATTACTATGCTCCCCGGATGTGCAGGTCAGACAGAACTACATGAGAACCTCAGATTCACCATTCATACTTAAATATGACAAAATTAAAACTGGTCATTTATTTCAGCAGTGTATTTCTGAATGGGGAACAAAAGAAATATTTGTGGTTTTCAGTAGTAAGAAAGAGCTCTGAGGAACAAATTTGCTGCTTTGTAGCTGGCCTGAACACAAAATTCAAGATCCCCTCTCTGCTAGCATGTAACTTAAATAATGATTTTAAATTAGGGTATTGTTTAGCAATAGCATTATTACTTCATGTTACTTTGAAGATGAGATTTAAGGAGATATTTCTAATTTGTGTCATTAAAATTTTGTTCTAAAAGTTTGAGCAGTTATATTTAGAAAAGAAACAGTAAAACCTCTAAAGGTAACTGAGCCTTTATCTAGAAGCACTAAAGCTCTCCAAAAATAATCTAAATGCTTTAAAGAAGGATGACATTTTTAGCCATGGCTGTGTTGCACGTGACTTCCAGACCCTGTACAGCTGCTGCCTGTGCCTCCAGTGATCGGGGCAAGTGACACCACTGCAACCCGTGCCTGCTCTGAGTTTGGGCAGTACCTGTCTGTGTTTCTCAGATGCCTCTTTTGTGCAGCAATGTTATGGAATACTAACAATCACCAGTGCCTAATTAGCTCATTTTGCTTAGAACTCGGTTCCTGGTCAGATTTGATTGACACTCTTAATTGTGCCTCTCCTGAGCTCTGTTTTTAAAAATGTTTGCACACATCAGACATTTGATTTAACTGACTTATTCTTACCATGTTTAAATACTAATCTGTGTATTTGGATTATGGGGTTTGTTTTCTTCCCTAGAACCTGTGCTGTGGTCGTTCCTGATACTGAACTGGTCTCTGAAATGATGCTGGCTGCTGAATGGTTTATTGATGCATATCTGTCAGCCAGGAGGATCATCACCTCGTAACTTCTCTGCAGGGAGCTGCTCCCTGAACAGGTGAGGGTGCTTTGGGCTTCTGGATTTAATACATATCCATCAATACACACTCCATACCAGTGTAGCTGAATATTGTATAATAGGAGGGATTTATGTATACTGTCTTATCTTGTATTTTAAAGGCACTTTAAATCACATATCCATCCTCAATAAATTGTCAGACATGAATTTGGAAAAAAGTGTCCTTTCTTCTTACCTTGGGGTGTTTGTAATGCATTAGTTTTACATTAAATAATTGTATATCACCACTTCATACCTGGGATGACTGACTACATTGTGCTGCTGTGTAACACCTACGTAAATAACTGTCTTTTGGAGAAGAGAGTAACAGAGTCGAAATTATTTTGGAAAAACAGATAGTATATTGTAATTGAATGAACATTTCTTTAAACTTTCCCCAGTAAATACAGTGGACAACTGTTTGAAAAAAAAGGGAGAGAAGAAGCACTTCTACACAATTTAACTATCATACTAGAAAGAATTCACTTTCAGAAATATTATCTTAAAAATGTAAACACTAGAAGCTGTATGATTTCTTCCCTGTATGTATGTTGTTTTAATCATCTCCAGCTGTATAATTTTCACAAGACATTTCAAATATTCATTTTTATCAGTAGAATAAGAATTTGGAGATTCCTTGCACCTTTAGCTGTAAACTCAAATAGCAGGCAGGGCCATTATGAAATAAAAAACAACTTTTTTTTCATGCCTGCATAATTTTGAAATTATTCCTAAATATCCTGAAGATTTCCTGACACATTCTTGTAATTTTCTAGAGATAATGAAATTAAACCATGCATATCTAAAGATAATTAGTATTGTTTGCTTCACTAGAACAAGGATTCCTTGAGTCTAATGATTACTTTGTCCCGGAGGCAGGTTCTGAACTGAGAAAAGTAATTTATACCATTTTTTGCCACTTCAGTATTAATCATAGTAACAATAATAATATTATGCTTGAAGCAAAATCTAGAATGTTCTTGTTTGCTTACTTTTTAAACCTCATTTTTTACTTTTAATGAAAATGGGAGAAATCAAATACCTCTGAGAAAAAAAATCTGGGCTTCTGCATGAAATATACAGCAGTTCAGAGAGTTCAGAGAGTATTGCTCCAGTGTTGGGACTTCCAGAACTTTGAATACACCTTTGGGGCACTAGGATCCTGGCCTGTGGAAACTGCTGCAGAACAGGATTATCAGGGCTTTCAGTGCGTATGTTGTGAAGAAAGGGACTTCTGGTCCTGTCATGCCATGGCAAATAAAAAGTCCTTGTACACTGGACAATCCACGCACCAGGCTGCTTTTAGGATGCATATCCTGCTCTTTAACACCCTTACAGACAGCAAAACAGTAAAAAAAAATTGGGGGGAAAAAAAAGGCTTGCCTAAATCTAACCAAAATCTCATTAAGCAATGTGTATTCCTGGATTTCCTTGTTTATTACCAACTCTGTTTAACTTCTTTGCCTGGATGTACTGTTTCTAAAATGTGGAGACTCATTTTCAGGGCAGATAATTGGCATCTTTATTGCCTCAAAAATTATTTTTTTTTTACTGATTGTAAACTGTCCTGAATTTGAAAAATTACTTTTTATTTTTTCATTCTTTGTGATGTATTTAGCGCATTTGATTCACACTTATAGAATTACCACTGTCATGGAGGAGGATAGAGGCATATGTCAGCTTAAAATGGTATGGTTTTAAATTGTGAATTTACTTCCAGTTTTGTTGTTGTTTTGGGGTTTTTTTGGGAGGGTTTTTATTTGTTGTTGTTCCTTTTTTGGGGGTAGGGGAAGAATTGATAATACTAATAGGCTGTATTTATATTAAATTCCTAGGTGTGGCTGCAGAATATGTTTTCAAATTTTACCCAGCTGGTAGCTAGTTAAGAATAGGGAACCAAATGGTGGAATACTGAAAATTAAATAGATATACAGATATATACATATATATTTCACCCTTTTTTTGTTGTTTTTTAGTCAACCTCTAACACTGATTGAAAGCCATTGAAAGACAAGTGAATAAAAATGTTTTGTTTTACTCTGTGTGTAAAATGATTGTTTTCTTCATAAACACTACCACTTAGTTTTATTTCATGTGCTAACCCGACTAGTTAAAATGTTTTTTCAGGGTTTTTATGACTGGGCACTTCATGCTATCAAGTGTTTTCATAATTGCTGGGTCCCTGAAACAAGGAGACAAGAACAGATCTGAGGACTGGGTAAAATCTGTTTCTGGTGTGTTGCCTTTGAGTAAAAACAGAATCCTAAAAGAAAAGGTTTTAAGGCTCTTGTGATATATTGTTTACCCTCCTTTTCTGTGTGCTTTTGTGAGTCTTAAGAGACTTCAATTTGCATAAAATAGTGACAGATGATATCCCAATTTTCACAGGCCTGATCAGTGACCTGTTTCCAGCTCTGGATGTTCCGAGGATGAGGAACCTACAGTTTGAGCAGATGGTTAAACAATCTACCCTGGAGCTGTACTTGCAGTCAGAAGAGAACTTTATTCTCAAAGTAAAAGAATTCATTGTCTTTGATTACTCCCCTTAAGATTTTTGATCAAAATAATTGCCAATGGGTTGGTTGTAGTAGACATGAAGATTATTTTTGAATATGTTACAGTATTGATAAAGTGTCTCTCGATGACTCAGTATTTCAAAGGCATTTCATCACGGCAGTAATGCTTCTCAGTATGATAAATATGCCCATAAGGAAACGTGTATCCTGTTCAGGAAAGCTGTGTACAGTGACAATCTAGAGCGACAAAAACATTTGTTTGTGCGCAGTAGCAAGAATTTGTACTTGGTAGCAAAGTCATTGTTGGTCAGATATTCATAGTGAGGTAAGAAGTGTAAAAAAAACGTATAAATAAGGTGTGGATTTGGAATGTGCATGGCTACATGTGACTTTTGTGTGCTCTGGCTTTTATGTATAATATAATGCACATTGTGCTATACACATTGAAACATGCATGTACATATATGCATGCATGTACACTCACAAGAATTAGTTGCCCATAAGCCAAATTTAAGCACTAATTTAGTTTAATTACAGACAGGGCAAAAAAGTGAAACATAGAAACACTGGTTAGTACAACAGACCGAATAAAAGGTGCATGTATTCCCACTTTTCTTCAAGGAACATCCACATCTGCTGTATGTGACAGCACACTCCTTACCTCTTTGGGGTATGTTGGAAATAACCAAGCTGGTTGAATGTGACTGATCAGAAGATTTATAAAGGATTTTGTGTTCTTGTCTATCTTGTTCCATTATCCTTACAGAAGGGTGAAAGACAATAAGGTACGCCTTGGGTATTACGAACTTTACAATCAGCCTTCTGTAGAGTATTTTATTTCCTGCTAACTGGGTAAATCAGAAGAAAAGCACTGAGGATCATGAACTTGTTCCTGTTAAACTCTGGAAAATCAGAGTGAATACTCTTCACTAAAACAGAAATCCACAAGCAGCCAAGCTATTTCCATTCTGTGACTCATACAACTGTTTCTTCACAAGCAATGTATTACTGTTGGAGGCTGAGTTTGTATTTTTCTGAATTATAGCTGTACAACTGATTGTGGAATTCACTCTGCTAAAGCAATGGCAAAATTGTGATAGCTGTTCTGTATCCTGCTGGACTGTGTGGCTGTCTGGCAGAACAGGATTTGTTCTCACTTGCTGAGGTAACTGCTTTCATTCCTTTGCACTAATTCTCTTATCATTTTCTGGGAGACAATGTTGCTTGATGCAACACCAGCTTCGCTGAGGCAAATCTGCCAAAAAGGTGCAAGCTTGTTTTTTCCTGTTAAAGGGAGTAAGAATGTAGAGGGGGGAAAACTTTTTGTGAACGATTGTGTCTCTGTGCTAAGAACTACAACAGGAGAGGAAAGCTGCTCACCCTGCGTCCCTTCGGTGTGGTAGAATGTTCAGCAGGAGGAGCAACCAGCAGCGTGTCACTCTGTTGTTGGAATTGCAAGGAATGGAAAGGGTAGGGTACCTGCCTGCCTATGGAGCACGTTTTCCATCCCACATTGTAAAGAAATTGTCATGGTTCTTGCATAAAATGTCCTTCATGTTGCCTTTGCCTGAGGCTGCGGGGTAATAACACGCTGCTGAGGCCGCTCGGTCAGCCGCATGATGTGCAATGGAAAGCTCAAATGTTGCAAGCAAATTCTACATTTTGTGTGTTGTTTGCTCGTCCCAAAGGACGGTTAATCGTGGCATGAAGTAATGATCATTCAATTTGACAGATAAACTAAGTAATATTTAGTTCTGGAAGGAGAAGCAGGATGTTTTAATTAGGCTTCTAGACAGACATCATGGAATTTATTGCCAAAACACTAGACAAATAATTCTAATACATAATGCTTGCCTATTTCTGCTACTAAATGTTGGCAGCTGCATAGATTTTCTTCTCCATTTAACACTTTCTATTAGAATTGAGTGCAGAATATGGCTATTTCAGACTGGGAGTCTCCTTCACTATCCTTAGGCTTAATGGAAATTTGGGACTAAACTAGCACAGAGGCAAAGGTAAATCAATGTAAACTGTTGGCTGAGTGTGGGGATTCACAGTCAGAGGTCCAGTTCAGGAAAAAGTCAAGAATTCCTACTATTTGAAAATAGTGTTACTATTGCTATATACTAGTACTATTACTATATAGTAGTGTTACTATGCATCCTGTTCCTTCTCTTCAGGTTCTGAAAGTTCTTCATCACATGTACATGAACACAAAAGAAATGCCCATTTGGAATGAACTTAATGCAGAAGTTCTGGCAGCTGATGAACTGTGTGGTTTTATACACCAGGAAACCAGAGAGTGGAAAGATGGCAAGAAACATATGTGTTCCTGCTAGGATGTCATTCTCCATCCAAAATGGACAAAACCAGAATTCAGAGAACATGTAAGAGATAGAAATCTTGCATTTTTTTGAGTTTTGATGCAGTGAAACCTGTGCAGAGTACTGGTGGTTCTGGAAAGGCTGGAGGGCAGGGCAGGGAAGGATGCTGGTAGACAGAAAATATTAGCCTGAACAGTGCTGATCCAGCCACCTTAAAGGGACAGTTATTTTCTCTCCAGACCCATGGTACCTCCCTTATCTCAGCCATATCATTAAGACTTACGACAGACTCTCTTGTAATCAAAACAGAAATAGGTCATTATTACATAAAATGCAGTCATTTTGCTGTATTGAATGTTCACTGAATTTTTTTTTTGTTATTTTAAATAACCACCTAATAAACAAGCAAAGGAAGTAAACATGGGTTTGATGCTACAAAAGCTTCTTTTTTCACTGATGTGTCATCTTCTGAAGTTTTAATTGCAGTGTGGTGTTGTTGTTTAAGCCCTTAAGTTATAAGATTCTATTGAAATATAATTTGCAGGTCTACTGTCATCTTCTCTGAGAGGATGACCCGGTATTACCCAGGAGGGGCCAAAAAGGTTTGTTTCAAATAGGGATATAGATCCTATGTAGAGTGAGTCCCTTAACACTGTTATGGATGTTAGCAAGGTGAGCCATTGAGACACAATTACAGTGGCTTCCCCTCTACCTGTTTTCCCATTTTCTTCTTTCTCTGTTTTTCTGGAGACAGTTTTGCAGTGCACATTCCCTTTTTCTTTTATTCTTATAATTTCTTTGGTTTTCATTGTTGCTAAGTAGTATTTTGGTACCTAATTAAGACTTCATGCCTTGCCTATTTGGCACAACAAAAAGCCTTAAATTAGCTTACAAATGCTGTAATGGTGATTGTGCCTCCTAGATGTGAGCTGATGTAATCTGAGATATTAATAGTAAGATTATTGCAACTGGTATTTGGAAAGTCTCTCAGTAAAATAGATTTAGGATTCCATTATGGAAGTCCTTGCATCACTTTACTATGGAAGGCTAGTGTAGGAAATGTGAATCAGTCCGTTTAAGCACAGTAGGATACAGACCCCTTCTTTCCTTCTTATTAATTATACACCTAAACCAATTTTGTGGGCTCTCTGAAATGCTGTAATATAATGAAATACAAATCTAAAATCTGAGTATAACCTTTGGAAAGTGATTGGGGTTTTAAGATTTCCTGTCTTAGAAACTTAAGCCCTAGTAACCCTCTGGTTACTCAGCAAGGTGCCTGGCAGGGTGAGCCACATAATCTCACTTTATCTGAGGAACAGAAAGTGGCTTTTTCAAGAAACATTTTGGAGCACTTTAGTTTAGGCCCTGCTCTGAATCATTTTCTGTCTATTTCCATTGACCTTGAGAGAGATTTTTCCCTCCTCTGCTTTTATCTGCTTTCAGGAGAACTCACATTTGGTGAAGCAGGCTAGTCATCTTTTAAATTAATTAAACTCTAAAAAACTCATACAAGGTCAAGCAAAACCTTTTGAATTTGTCATTCTCTGTGTTTCTCGTAAAAAACTCTAGGCATGTTGAAACAGAGTTTGTTCAGCATTGTTCAAGAAATAGTGTATACATTGTGTTTCAGATAATCCTCTGTGGGGCTGTAACAAACATAGTTGCCCTCATCATGTTCTTGTTAAACTCTATATCTTGGCTTTCTTTTGTTGAAAAGGTCACTGATGGTTTCTAGGTTCTGACCCTTACAAACAATTAATGTGTGCCTATAACTGTGTTACAGGGTGGCTGCTGTTTGAGGTACACGTTTAAGAGCTGCTGCCCCTGCTACAGTATTCGGAGCTGGAACACCCAGAACCTGGGATGGAACCCGTGAGTATCTGATGATATCGGTTGGCACTTCTAGCATCCATCTTGAAGATTATTTGCAACAAACTCCGTTATATATATGAAGTCTTCCTTCTAATTTTTATTCTTCTAATGTATTATTTATTTGGTGGCCACGTATATTCTCAAATAGGCGTTTTAGAGAATTTTGCCACCAGTTAGGTGGGTTTTTTTCCTCTCTTACATGTACTGCTTAATCAGAGCTGTAGTGTGGAGGGCTGACCCTGGCTGAATACCAGGTTCCCACCAAGCCATTGTTACTGCCCCTCCTCAGCTGGACAGCGGAGGGAAAAGTATGATGGAAGACTCTTGGGTCGAGATAAGGACGGGGAAATCAAATTCTCAGCGCACTGTCATGGGCCCAACAGATTCAACTTGGGGAAAATAATTTTATTTACTACCAATCTAATCAGAGTAGGGTAGTGGGAAAAAAAACCTGAATCTTAAAGATATCTTCCTTCCACTCCTCCCTCCTTCCCAGTCCAACTTCACTCCCAATTTTCTCTACCTCTTCCCCCCATTAGCACAGGGGGATGGGAAATGGGGTTGCAGTCAGCTCATTGTTGTCTCTGCTCCTCCTTCCCTCTCAGGGGAAGTACTCCTCATACTCTTCCCCTCCCTGCTCCATCACAGGGTCCCTCCTATGGCAGACAGGCCTCCATGAACTTCTCCAACTTGAGTCCTTCCCTCAGGCTGCAGTTCTTCATAAACGGCTCCAGCGTGGTCCCCTATGGGGTTACAAGTCCTGCCAGCAAACCTGCTCCAGCATGGGCTCCTCTCTACACAGGTTCACAGGTCCTCCCAGGAGCCTGCCCTAGCACAGCCTTCCACAGGATTTCAGCCTTCTTTGGGCATCTACCTGCTTTTGTGTGGTGTACCTTTTTTCCATAATAAGAGAAACTCAGGCTCCAATATAAATCCTTCAAAATAATGCCCACAGCAATTGTACACCACAAATTGAAGCCTTAACATCTTCTTATGGCCACATTTATGCACAGATAATTTTTTTGCCAGCTAAATTAGCTTCACAAAAAGTGTATGAGATCTAGAGGAAGCAAAACACTTCATCACCTTTCCACTATGCTCTTGAACAACTTATAGAGTTGTATTTGTGGAAGACAAATTGTAGAAGTTATGATAGTATGATATATACCTGTCAGTGGAGGAATAGAAAGCATGAGCTGGTAGTAGTAATTGCCTCAGTTTGAACATTTGGTTATTTTTGCACTTTTTTTCAGTCCTATGTTCTGCATAGGATATTCTCAAGTGCTTCATGGTGTTTTGATTGCACTAACTTGTATTGTACATCTTTTTAATGCTTAGATGAGTAGGAGTTTTCCTAGGGATATTAGAAGTCTATGGATGTAGAAACGTGGAGCCAATGATCAAAAGATATGATCATTATCAAATCTCCTGTTGCCTTTGAGGGTTAATACTTGATAGGAAAATACAGAGGTTGGAAAAGAAAGATTTATCAGGCAGTTGAAGAGCTTGGAAAAGAAAGATTTATCAGGCAAGGAAGCTTTTAGGTGTTCACAGTAATAAGGGTATTTATTGCCAACTGTTTGTCCAAATGGTTTTAGATATGGTGAAAGCCAGGCCAAAAATTAAATTGAAATACTTGAGAAATTAAACCAACTACATCTTGCACCAGTCTTTGCTTCTCTAACTGTTATAGGGAGACTGGTGTTCTGTAAAGGCTGAGATGGAACAAATGCTTTTCAGCTACAACCAGATTTCAAAAGTTTCCTATTAGAAGAAGTTGAATAAAATTTTTCAAGTAGAAACACTGTGTAAAAAGTAATCCAGCAAAACAATTTCTTGTAGTAATTGTTTGATAATGAAAGACTAGTGTATCCTGTTCCATCACTTTTTAGAATTTAGTCCTAGCCAGAGAAAGAGAGACAGAAATTACAGTTTGCTTTTAAAAGTAAACTGTGATGTGGAAGCATTTGATGGGATTTTTCCCTTTTCAATTTTAGTCAGTGTTTGTTCACGCATTTTAGATTGTACATCTCCAGTACTTTATTGATTTACCCATAACAAAAGGCAAAGCAGTCTTGCTTGCTGGAAATGCTGGAGTAGGAAAAACAGTGTTTATAGGCAGTAGGCTTGGTGCTGTCTCTGACTAGACAGGACTACCTCTTGACCAACAATTCATTCAGCTACCACACAACATCAGCAGTGCTACAGAGTAAGTTCCATGCGGATACGAGAAACTTATCTTCCCTCAACAGCAGTGATACAAAATATTCCACAGTAATTACAGTTTTATCACAACCATTGGCTACCGCTCTTGTCTGGGCCTTGGCAAAGTTCATTGCTTTGCAAGCAGGAAGACTTTTAAAAGTTGTGTCAGGCAAGGAGAAAGGAGGAGAATGAAACTGCTTGGTGCAAACTGTAACTGATACTGTGCTCCCACAAGTTGCTCTCTGATTGCGGACGAGAAAATTTATCTTTACTTCTGTTCACAAGAAGCCTTGAGCCAGCTTTGATGTCTCTGCACGGTGCCTGTAGGTGCACCAAAAAAGGTCAGTCAGAAGTTGAGTTTACTTTTGCTAGGAACCATAGAACACCCAAGGAGGGTCAGTCCCTGTCTGGTGGAGTTTGGAGTCTCCGTAGATGAGATGGATGCAGATCAAAGGAAACGTTAATGTAACGCACAAATGGAGAGGGCTGTATGTTGGCCAAAAATGTTATACTGGTGGTAGGTTTTGGAACAAGAGGAGTCAGATAGTCAAAGCAAAATAGGCTCACAAAAGCTGTCTGTTTTGCTCTTCATGAAGAACACAATCAAGGGAGAGCCCCTGTGAATATGAATATGAGTAAGTGAATATGAATATGAGTAAGTGAATATGCCCTCTTTGACATCTCTCTTTTTATCCTTCCCATATCTTGAACAGGAAACAACTGTACAGAAAAAATTATCTGCCCTCTTTGCTGTACAGCTTTTCATGTCATGAAAAGCACTAGAGAAGTTAATACACTGGCTTGTCCTATCAAATTTCTGGGAGAAGATACTGAAAACAATTTTTCAGTTTTAAAAAGTTTCTACAATTTTAGAAGTCTTCAGATCAAATCTTTAGAAGCATTTAAATATGTTTGATGTGTAATTTAACTGCTTTTGCAATGAGCTGTCTAATTTTCCAGCCAATCTACGTTGCTGCTCATGGATTACAATTTTGCCAGCTTTAAAAAAATAGGTATAAATCCACAAATGTTAATTGAATAAGTTCTTACCCTGTTTTTTTATTTCATGTCTTGTGTTAATTTCTCCTTTATTCACATCAGATAGGCAAAGATCATTTTTTCTTCTTTATACGTTGGTTTATTCTTTGAAGTGTTTCCAAATTCACATTAACAGGGAATCCTGCAGTAACAGAGCTTAATCACCTTTTTGCCCCTCAAAAATGAATGGAAAGATTAGGAGAGAAGAAATCTGCTGTGCATCAGAGTGAGATCATGAGCTGTTGTAAACTGTCATAGCTCCTTTAATGGGGAATCAGCCTTAAAAGACTTTCAGAAATTCCTCTGATCAGGGAGGGATTTTTTCTGCTAATGACTGCCATTCCAGTAGCAACCATGGCCATGGCTCCAGAGTACAAAACCATAACAGTTTCCATTGCAAAGAGAAGCTGATGAAAGGAGCACCTGGGCAGCAAAGATTGTGTATTTTTCTTGTGGGAAACTTCTTAAATAAACCAGAGAGGTGAAGTCAACATCACAGGGTATTGTTCTCCAAGTGTATCACACCCACCCGCAGCCTTGTGGCATAAAGTCTGAGTTTATGAACCTTTTAATTGCTCCTTCTAAGAAAAATTAAGACATGTACAAAGAAGTGGACACGCCTTATTGTCTGCAGCTCTTCCTTCTGTCCGCTGCTCTTTAGCCAAGTTCCTCTTATTAAATGCTCTGCTACCATGTCCCTCCGCTAATCACAGCAGGTGAAGAACTGCATGACAATCCGGAAACAAGTATATGGTGTTCCCTTTCCATTGTATTTATAACATTGTCTTGGTGAGCTGTGGTGGAATGATTTTTTACTGTCATGCATGGATCAAAATGACGGCCTCTTATCGTTATTTTTGTGTTTGTGTGTACCAATATTTCTTCCTGGAAAATGCATTCAAGTGATACATTGAAATGCCTTCATGTGTCTTAAGCTATCATTCCAAGCAATTATTTGGAGCAGTCAAATAGTGGATTGTTTTCATAATGGGAAGAGTCATTCACAGCAAATTGCACAAATGAGCAATTTAAATTAAGTCTTAGTTCATAAAAAAGAGCTTAAGAGATGAACTTGTTAAAGTACAGTGATTCATTAGTGTTCATTGCTATGTTCTTTCCATAGTTCAGAGGTTAAAAGATTTTCCTTACAGATCTTACCACTTTTAATCTGCAGTATTTTCTGTCAGTTCTCGTCTTATCTGTAGCCATGTAACTTTTTTTGAGGTATCTTCTAGAGTGGGTGAGATTAGCATGTAGTGTAGGGTTTTATTTAGCATCCCCCCAAGGCATATGACTCACCCGCTCTGTCTCTAGAACAGCAGTAAATTTCAAAATGTTGCTTGATGGAGGCACGTTCTGATGTAAACTAATACTGGTACATTAAGTCTAGGGTCCTCAATAATACTAAAGTCTGGAACACTGCCACAGAGAACAAAAATGTGCAACTGTTTATAGATTATAATTATGGACATTATTTAAAATTTAGATAAGGTTAAGGATCAAGAGGGAGGATTCCTAATTTGGGGTTTAAAATTACGGGTACATACTGAGCTTAAAGAACAAAATTGTCTTTTATGTAATTAAGAGACTTTAAGCCTTGCATATGCACATAGTTTCTGCAAAAAGTTTTTTCCCTTCTGTGGTATGAAATCAGGGTAAGTGCAGTCACAGCTTTTTTCCCCAAAACTTATGATCATCCAGTAGCAAATATGTTGAGGTTCTCCATTTCTGTCCTGTCCTCCAGCACACCTTCACTCTTTATCTGCTTGTTTTACTTCTCCAGTCAGTAACCATCCTTTCAGCTGACTGTGACTAGACAGAAATGGCCTTGGAAGCATTTGTTAGCTTTTGTTGAGTTGGCCAGTCAATATCACTGTTGAGGTTTGCAGAGGATTCAATTCACTGAAAAATCTAAGATGACAATACTTCTGTAGTCGTACTGGAAACTGCTCACAGTGATGTATCCGTTTATTCTTCTTTGCCCAAGGAACTAAGATGTCTGCTGCGTGTCAGGACTGTGGCAGTGCTGGTCCAGCATTCAGCTGTCCCTGTGTAAGTTTCCATTCCCTACAAGCTCTCATGAACATGCTGCCCAGTTTTTAAAGAAGTAAGACAAGTTCAAAACCATATACTTAGATTTCACTATTTTTTTTTTTTGCATAACCCAAAGTATTTTAACACACAGTGCAATACAAAAAAAAAAAGTTTGTAGTCTGCATTTTTCCTATTCTACTTATTATACATGGAACTGATAATCTTTTTTTTTTTCTTTCATACAGGCATTTCGTATTGACAAATATTAAAGTCTTATTAAATTGTAGCTTTCATCATCTCAAAATCAATAGCAGGTGTATCCCAAATTCCTTACATTATTGACTGGACAAAAAAAAAACCACAGTTAGATGTACGAAACTTTTTGAGAAATCTTTTTCTTTTGATGAACAATATTGAGTCTGCATTAAATTCTCTGCTATGCTATAAGTATTTTAACCACTATATTCCCTAAATGTTTCATAACACCCTTTGGTTCAAATCCCAGCTCTGAGACAGAGAGAATTTAGCCTGCTTGTTGAAGATGAGAGCCCCAGTCACTATGACATACTGAAATTTTCCTTGAAGTCCACCTATTACTGTGGTTTTATTTTGTGCAAAATAATTTCTGTGATAATTTGAACAACAAAAATATATGACCTAGGAAGGAAGATTGTTAGTTTTCCAGTCCTACTTTAATAATTTCCTAGTGATTTCTGCAGACTCTTTTTTCCATGCACAGAATAGATAGAGTGCAATTAGAAATCAGATTCCATGGATGATGAATCCTTTCTTATGTATCTGTAGAATACTTCACTAAGTGGCAAAAGTTGAGGATCACATCGTACCAGAGTTCAGCATTACAATAATGCTTAATAAAAGTTGTTTTCTTGTGTGTTTTCAACATGACTTAGCAGATTTCTGTAGTTATTTTTTCACTTACATATCTAAGGGAAGCAGTGCAGTTGGATAAAAGTTGTATAAACTCAAACTTTATGTCTCAATGTTTTACAGTTCTGAGGAGTACATAAAGGCCTTTGAGTTAACTTGTTCACTGTTGTAGTAAATTTATACCTAATGGTCTGCATTGAGCATCATGTAAGCACCTCATTTGGGGGAATAGGCTGAAATTTAGTACAATCACCTTAATATTCCTTAGTCTGGGAGATGATATTACATTAGATTCCAGATTAAATTATATCTATCATTCATATTTTTGCACTTTACGTATTTTGGTAAAGTTCTTACTTAATCCATCCCAAGAGAAGGCGAAAATAATCTACTTACTGATTAATTTTCTGACTGTCAGGATACCTGGGGAGTTCACATTCAAAGCATTTCAATTTCAAAGGATGCAGATGGATATGCTGTGAGATTTTCAAAAACTGTGAAGTAGTCGATCAACTAAATCAACAAGACTTTTCTGGAATTCAGAACCCCAGGGTGATATGTTCTCAAAGACTGTCTGTGAGTTTCTCTGATTACTAAGGATTTCAACAGTTAAAAAAACTCCAACCTTGTAGTTGGTGAAATGTTTCATAAATTTTAGCCAGCATGATTTTGAATTCTTGGTTTTGTTCAGTTTCAGTGTTGTTTCGTATGGTAATAATTTTTATGCCTTTGTGTTACATTTCAGGGCTGTTTGGAAAAAAGCTGGAGAAAGAACATGGTCATACCTATGGTCCAGTAAAAGAATGAGAAACTTATCTATTTTACTGGTGATTTGAGTATGCCTGAAGTGGATAGATATGGAATGGATCAGCCTCGTGCATTGATGTGGCAGCATGTCGATTATGGACACTGGTGTTTATTTACTTAATGTTATGATATAATTTTTGTGTTGTGGTGCATGATGGCAAGCCTAAACCACAGAAAAACCAGAAAGTTTCAAAATTAATTGATTAAACAGAAAAACATATGCTCCTGGCAGGTTATAAACCATTTTAGAAAAGAGAAGCAGAAAGGAAAGGGGCTATGGAGAATCTTGGAGGAAAGTATCCTTCAGCTGCTTTTGATGGAGCTGCTGGATGCCGGCCCCATTGAGTGACTCCTGAGGGCAGGGATGGCTGAGATACAGAAACTGAATCCCTAAATTGCAGCTTCCCAGGTGTTTCGCCTCTAACATTCTCTGTGCTTTCTTCACCTGTAAAGACAACAGACAAAATCCTTAGAATCTTTATGATACTGGTTCAAATGAACAGTCTGTCTCTGCCATGAGAATAAAAACATAGAAGACAGTCACTGAAGGATAATTCAGTTGATTTGGGCAATTAAGGTAATTACAGAATCACAGAATCTCAGAACTGTTAGGTTTGGAATGGGCCTCTGGAGATCATCAAGTCCAACCCCCTGCCAAGTCAGTGACAGCTAGAGTAGGTGACAACAGGAATTCCTTTCTTACTTTCCAAATGACAATTTAATTTTTTGGCAGTTAAAATATATTGGCCTCCTTTCACCAGAACCTGTGTAAATGTAATGTTTCCAGTCCAAAATGAATGGATTAGTGTTTTAGTTCATTCTATTACAGGAAGACCAATATCCTGTGTAAATACTTCGCTGTTATCATAAATGTGCATAAGATTCTTGTCCATATACAAGCATGTCATCTTATGTGACATGAAGAAAATATGTGACTTGCAAAGAAAACATTGTGAATGATCTGTACTGTTCTTGCATCTTTTAATGCAGATGAATTGTATAAATTTTTTCACTAGGTCATACTTCATCCCATGAAGGAATGACACCAGGCGTCAGCTAGATACCTTGTTAAGGAACAAGATGGAAAGAGAAAAAAAATAAGGAAGTGACTACTCAAATCTGAAACATCTCTGGCTTGGAGAAATCAGTCAGGTCTAATTCAGTGACATGCAAAGCTAATGTCTCAGTGGTCTCCTGTTTTCTTCCCAAAACTATATTCTTTTTGAGACAAGAAACCTTTTATTCTTTCATAAAGATTTTGGAGTTCAGATCTCAAAATCCTTAGTGCTTAAGAGGGTTGATGCTTCTTTCTTTTGAATGGTTTTGAATTCTTTTAAAACAAAGCCTACCCAAAAGTTAAAACTTTCCATTTTTACAAAACAGATCAAATCAAGAAAAATGCTGACCATGCAATTTAGGAATCTAATATAACTACTTAAGATTTCTAAAATAGAGTAAAATTCATTGCAAACACATGGAAAGAAAGAGAATGCATTATTCTATGAATTTCTGGGAAGGACGGATTTGTTGATTTGAGCAGGGAATAGCTGCACTATTCATGAGTTTTCATTTTACAGTATTTCTTCTAAAGACCTACTTGTCCTAGTTCAGATGTACACTAATGTCTAAAGAAACAAGATTATCTTCACATTTGAACAAAAAGAACACAAATTGCCAGCAACTCAGAGCCTTTTTTTTTTTTTTAATTTCACTTTTTAGCTGATGTCTTTTTAATTCACCAGGAGCTGTGTTCTCTGGAGAGCCAGAAAGGGTGTTGGATAATGCATCAAATAGAGGAGCATGCCCCATCACACTGTATGATGATCTTCACTGGTTTTTTTCTTATCAAGATCAGCTAATTTTGCTCTTTTCTGTGATGAGTGATGATTGTGTGCATTCTCAAACTGATTTGTACTTCTTTTGACCATGCTTTACTCATCCAAGTGTGTTTGGAGCCAGTTTCATTACAAAAAACCTTTATCATCAGAAGCTTTTGTGAAAATATAGTATCTTAATTGCAACAGAAATTTTGAACAAAATATTATGTGGTAGAAGATGTGAGATTATTCTTAGTTTTAAAATGTCAATCCCAATTTGATACTTCCAGGGATACTGGTATCCCAGATTTCCAGTAGGACAGAACTGTTGATTCTTCAACTGAGGTTAAGCCTGGAAATGTACACGGTTTCAGTGTTTTGTCACTCATATTAATCAAGCTACATTTTCTTTCTCAATTATGATAGGCAGAAGCTAACTATAAAAGACATTCATAATTTTCGATATGTTGCCTATAAGAATCTAGCTGCTGGCAGCTTCAATATCAAGCGTAAGCTCCAGGTAGATTTTGAAGTGTCATATTATAGCAATCCTGTATTTAATACATGAAATAATTACTATTTAGCTTTCCACTACAATAGGTAGGAGATAAAAGGGAATAGGAGAAAACACAGTGTTTGAAATTTAGTGCAGGTTGAAAGTCTTGCTGTTCTTGGAGCTAAACAGAGACACACTAGATTTATTATGACATTGATAGTCCCCTGAACTGCAGTTTCATGTGGTCACTCACCTGTCAGATGTGCCCTTGGGGCTCATAACCAGACATGCAACTGCTGTGGAACCACATCAAGGATGAGGCTAGAAATGAAGTATTTTCTGTGACACACAAGTAGCTGCATGCTCACCAGGCTGTATTGTCATTTAACACTTCATTGACTCTTATCTGCTGTCTGATACTGGAGAATCTTCATCTCATTTTCCCTTTTATTTTCAGAGATATTTCGCAGTATTTGCCTTCAACTTCCTTTCTTCAGATTGCCTGATTACCATCTATAGAAAGATAGTTTGCTTCCACTTCCAGCAAGAAGCTTGCACTCCACCAGTAACCAGGAATATTCAAGCCATAGGACAAGCAGACATACGTCCTCACCAGGCAGGGATTCAAAACTTCCCACCACATCCTTATATGAGAGACCTCTCCAATGGCTTTCAGGTCTGCATCATGGGCTAATGTACCTGACAACACTCTATTTTGCTGATCTTTATAATCTAGTGATGGACATTGGATTGTGGACTGATGAAGAACAGATGCTTTTTGTACAAAGTAGAAGGTCCCTGTCCTAAGGTGACTGTAGTCAGGTAGATGAGATGGGTAGAAAGCTGAGACATAAAATGTATTTAATGGAAATAGAGGAATGGTTTACAAAGTTTTCTATGCATACTTTTTTGTTTGGTTGGTTTTTGAGAAGAGAAGGTCAACATTGCAAAGGGAAAAACAACTTTTGGAACACTAGGTAGAAGAAAACAGGTATTGAAGAAGCTCTGAAACAATAATCATAAAATTACAAAATCATTTAGGTAGAAAAAGACCTCTAAGATCAATGACACCAGACATTAGTCTAGCATTTCCATGTCCACCATTAAACCATATACCTAAGTGCCACACCTACATTTTTTAAACATCTCTAGAGATGGTGACTCAGCCACATCCCTGGGTATCCCATTCCAGTGCCTGACAACCCTTTCCATGAAGCAGGGTCTTCAAAAGGTAGCCAAAACCAGAGCAGAGAATAAACACAGAAATGAGGAAAGGCTATAATAGGGTCAGCAGATCCTGGCCTCTCTTGTAAAATCAGGTGAGTCCGATCCTGGTTTGTTTTCATCTGTTTTCCTGTTCCTTGGAGTGCACCTCTGTTCTTTCACAGAATATGATTTTTGTCTTCCCACCCCATGGATCATTGTGAGGGCAAGGAGGCAAGGACTTGTCAGGTCTTCTAGTACGCCACACGCCTTGTTTTGGTGGGGTTGCACTGGCCCATCATGCATGTTTGCACCCATCCAGGTGTGGAAGTTGTGAAAGAAGCAAGTGTGAGCTGACAGTTGAGAAAGTGCTAATTTTGTCATGATGACCTCTGTCTTGTTTTCTTGGGCAGTATTGAGAAACAGGGCTAGTGACCATGGAAGATCCTGGTGGTGCCAATGCTTCCATGTGCCCTGTACTGCACTGCAGCCTCAAGTCATAATGGCCCACCTAAGCGTGCCAGTCAGTGGAGAGCAGACATTTGTTTTAACTATATTTTGCATGTTCAGCTGGCTGGAGAACTTGCTAATTTAGAGACATTCTGGTTTCTGTTAAAGAATACATAGTTTCAAGCACAATATCTGCTGGATATCTACTAAATATAACCAATGTCTTTGCAGAATATATCAGTTAGTCTTCCTTAAGACATCCTAATTTGATGCCAGATGACAAGATTTAAAAAGAAAATATTTTGTTCTCTTTAGGGAATTTTGTTTCTTACACCCAAGTGTTTACAGCAGCCAAATGATACTCAATATCTCTGGATCATGAGTTGGTACATGTCTATGGGGATAAACTAGTGGAAAGCAAAGACTGTAATTTCTATTACAAAATGATGATGGACACTATGGACAAGTATTTTGAGGTACGTTGGTAGCTGGAAAGTATTTTGCCTTATGCCAGCAAGTTAAAAACTGTTTGAGTGGTGATAGGTCTTATCTACTAGAGCTGTACATGGCAGTGGGGAGCTGCTTGAGGAGTTCCTAGAGAGCTGCAATGACACACCTGCTTCTGTGAACCCAGTTTTGTCTGAGGGTGCCCTGCAGTGAGTGCAACTAGAATTTCTAAAAGGGGAACATGTAAACCATCATGATGAGAACTATGCTTGCATGAAGTCATCGCTTTCTGCTGTCGAGAGGTTGTTGCAGTGCAGACTCATAGCACTCTTATTGGAAGGTTTATGCAGGGCCCAATGTAGCAATAGAGCTGATAAATAGACTTTATTGGTGTCCTTATGGAAGAGCAGATTGTGGCTCAGTGTTAAAAATAACCTTCATTCTGTTTGTTTAAATAGAGATTCACCCTTTTTTTGCACTTCACAGAAATTAACACCACTTATTTTCTGAGGCTGGAAAGATAATCTATAATGCTGTAGATAGTTTGCCTTATCTTTTAATTAATTAATGATGTATCAGGCCTTTATAAGAAAAGCAATATGTCTTTTGTTTCCAAGAAAGGGAAAATGCTTTTAAAATTAAATTAGTTCAAAGCAAGGACAATACCTTAAGCATATACTAAATAATGCCACTGCATGGTAGACTTGGAGTTGCTTTGCTGCCCAGCCTTGTACTTTTTAAAATCTAAACCAGCCAAGACTTTTAAGTGTCACCATAGATTTATTTTATTTATCCATACCTTTTTTTCATATGCATGCTTACCTTACCCCAGTTTAATGTAATTTGTTTCTGTCATGTCAGGCAATATCTTAGCACCCATCATGGCTCCAAATCTCAGCTTCTGGTCTGTTTCTAAAATCTGATTTAATATATTATCTTTGTTTTCCTGCACAGAAGAAAACCAGCCAGTTTTCAGAAGATGAAGATTTTGCTGAGGAAGTGAGGCACAGACTTCACTGTTGCTCCTTGTCATTATTTGTAATCTTTCTTCAACAGATACAGTTGCTCTGGTCATGTGTAATATCAGTGACTTCCAGAAAGAGACAGAGGCCCCTGCTGGCAGAGATTAGTTATGTTGAAGCAGTTTGTATTATTTGCAGGGTCAAATGGTTTAATACACAAACTTTTCTTCTCAGTGAGTTGGACTAGGATTTCAGCATCATCGTTTTTCACTTTGCACATAATCAGAGAGGAGATTTATAAGAGAAGGCACTCTTGACAAAGCAGTCTATTGTAGAAGTTTCACTCCAAGAGGATTAAAGAAATGCTTAAATTTCAAAGATAATCATATGGACCTTTCATAGGGACTGTAGATTTTTTTAGGCTGGTTTAGAGGTTGATGTGATAATCATCAGACCTGCAGACAGAAGCCTTCTCAGGTATCACTACTTTTGCTTGAAAATGTTAGTAAGCCATTATCTTCTCTCTGAAGTCTAGTGACCAAGAGCAGTATCTCAGCTTGGCAAACAAAGTGGCAGGGTGTCCTAGGCTTACAGTTGGGCAGTCCTGGAAAAGTGATTGTGAAATTAAATCCTGTAAGTTTTTTCTGCACCTTTTATGGGGTTTTTTTTTTGATCCATTGTGAAATCATGAATAAGGCTGACAAAGTTCTACAGTGAAGTCAAAGAGAATTGGCTTCCAGTAATGTTTTGATTGGACAGGTTTCCAGCTTCTTATTAGATGCAACTAGATTAGACACATTATCCCTTTATTTAAGAAGGTTCTCATCAATGTTTTTTTCAAGGCTTTTTTCCATAATTTTTTACAGTGGCACGAGACATAAAGAGAATGAAGGGGATATTTCATTGATACATGTAAGAAAGAATAAGCAAAAGGTCCAACATGCTGTCTCTAAGATCTGGTCTTTCATCCCTTAGAATCTGTATCTGATTTTAAAAAATGAAATTTTGAAAAAAATTTTTAGATGCTTATATAAATTATTAGAATATAAACTACAAGATATTTCTTTCAATATCTCAAACATAGTTTTCTGTGGGAGGAATTACCTCAATACACACATTGCAAAATTTTAACAATTACATCATGTCTAATTTTGGGGCAAGTCCTCATCTGGCCTCATTCCTCCTATAGTATGCTATGATCAGGAAATAACAGCACACTTTAATTAGTCTGGGAGAGATATTCCAAGATTAAATTAAAGCTTGATGCAAATTTGTCATTAAGTGATTCATCGTCCTTCTGGTGCAAACTGCCAGATGTGAAATCCTCATGTGCTCCTACAGCCTAGCCAACCTCCATTCAAGTTCTCTAGGTCTCTGTTCTCAGTTCAGCCAGGGCCCATCAGAATCCTGGTGGGATGCTTTGGAGCAGCTCAGTGTAAAGAATGTGTATCCAGACAGCTCTGGTCATTGGCAGACCTTCAATATTTGATAAAGGAAGAGAACTTTTCTTTCCAGTTGCTCAAATAGTGCAAGCAATAGCAAATGCTGATGTGAAGATAATGTACCTTTAGGTGTCATGAGAATATTATCTCAAAAAAAGACAAGAAAAAAAAGGGCAGGGAGGGGGGAAACAGGCTTAGTGTGGTAAAAAGAAACTGAGAAACTTTGCTTAGGAGGTTGTTGAAAGTTACTTTATGTTACTGTTATGTTACACTTTATTGGTGTTTTGTCATCAGGTGCTGAATCAGTCTTATCCTATAAGCTTCTAGGGGTTATGAACTTCTGATTGGAGTAGGTGGCAACTACAAACAGTTGTCTGGACTGGCGGCATACATCTGCTCCCTGGAGGTTTTCCAAATTACGCAGAGGAAACCAGGGCCTCAGGGTAAACTAGTAGATATTATTTGAGTTTGTTGAGTTCACCACTTCAAGAATGTGTTTTGTTATTGCACAGGCTTGATAAAATCACAGGCAAAACAGTGGAATTTACAGCAACAACTCCTATGGTTTCTGTGTTTCCAGCTGTACCTCGTTTTCTTTATTTTTGAAAACTAGGTGGTCATAATATATTTTAGTGTCTGCTTATATGCTTCACAGAATTTTAGTAGTTTCTCCACTCTTTTTCCAAGGCAGCTACTTCACAGGTTACAAAGATGTGGTTGGAGTTCTGATATTTATAGTTAGTGTTTTAGTACAAATTTTTGCTTGTCATTGAGCATGTATTGATTTAGGGGTGTAAAGCTGAAGAGGGTGAGTATAAGAAGAAGTTTTGTCCTTGTTGCATGTGAGTCCTTTAGTCACCTAAACTGTCCATATGCAAAGATTAGGAATGTAATTGAGTGAGATGCTCTTATCAGGTTTACAGACCTTGCAAGGCTGAGAACTATGTGAGCAAACAGCACAGGAGAGAACATTTTCCTCTTCACTCTATGTGTACAACAAACAATATTTTTGAATCTCAGATGTGGCTGAATAAGGATCTGACTGTGGCCAGATTTGGCGAATGCCAGTCCCCAAAAAGCCCTTCTGTTAGCCTTGGTCCATGACCAAACCACCACAGTGTGTGTAGCCCAAGGCTTTCTCAGTCTCTGCTTTTCCGAGGGAGGTAGATGCTGTTCTGCTTTGAAAAATGCAGCATGTTCTTCAGTGTCATCGTGGTGTCTGACTCCTTGTGCCCTCCTTCCCTGGTCAAATAAGGTGCAGCGTAAGATGTGGACTTGGCGGTCATTTCCTCCCTGCTGTTTCCAAGCAGGAAAATTTCTAAGCCTCTGATAACAAGCCTGAAGATTTGCTTTGCTAGGTTGTGTGACAGCTTGTTCACAACAGCCAGCATTCACCTTATTCTGTATTTCAAATGTGGTCACATTCAAATGCAACTGATGTGGGTTTTGTTCTTTCTGGAAAGCCAAGCCAAAAAGAATTCCATGTTTGTACCATGTGATCCCACACCATGTCTCCCTCTGGGCCACAGCGAAAAAACCAGTGCAACGGTGTACACCTCAGTTTTGTTGGGGTTTTTTGCAGCTGAGAAAACTTTCCTAAATAAATTCACTAAAAAAAAAAAAAGTCTTTCAAAAACAACAGAATTCAAAATGGATCTGACTCTCAATGCAGTTCCCACATATTTTTGGTATGGTAATGGCTGTTCTTGATGGGAACTTTCATGGCTGCAATATCCCTTTGCAGACATTCATAGAGTGATTTCTTCAGTCTTACTACTAGGTCATGTCAAAACTCCAGTGTCTGATATAGGTAAAAAAAAAGGCAAACTGCATTTCCCTTTGGATGTTGTACGGCAAATTAGTGATATGTAAATAAACTGAAAAAAAGTAAGGAGAAGTCACCAATGTGTTGCCACCACTAACATGTATTTCACACTTTTTCTCTATCAACATTTTAGCAGAATGTGAGTGATTGCCTCCTTTCCTTACAGGTAGATCTTGCCAGTTTGTACATCAAGATTGGTGCCAAGAACATGCCCACAGTGTTTTTGCTGACAGATGCCCAAGTTCCAGATGAACGCTTTCTTGTGCTGATTAATGACTTGTTGGCATCAGGTGATTAAACCAACAAATTTCTTGAAAGATCTTTTCCAATGACAAATGATCTGTGTTTTCATTGAACTTTAAAGAGATTATTTCTTTTTCAGGTATTTGTAGGGGGAGATTTTAGAGAGGCCAAGTCAAGCAATCCAACTTGAGCATGGAGTCTAACTTGCTAAAGAAAGCATGGCCCATTGAGGAGACAAATTGCTAAGGCTTATTATGCATAAGTGCATTGATTTGGGGGGAAAGGAGAATGTCTCTTTGACTTAATGTTTTGTTTGCTTTGGTGTGATTTCACTAATTTCAAGCAATGTCTCTGTAAGAGCACAAGTGTAGCAAGCAGCAATGAAGCTTCACCCATGTTTTGAAGATTAGAGAACCTGGACTCTGAATGTGGGGGTGTGAGCATAGGATGGAATAAAAAGTGCACATCTGGTCAGCTGGAGTGCATCTTGAAAGATTTCTTTAAAAGTTATATTTACTTTTGCAACCAGACTGGTGAACAATTTATCAATAGCCTGTAAAAAAAAGAACCACTATTCTGAGGGGAACATAATTTATGAGTGGACTTCCTATCAGGGCAAATTCAAAACAATGTTGTTGCCTATCCCTTAAAAAAAAAGGGAAGGGAAGAGAAGGGAAGGGAAGGGAAGGGAAGGGAAGGGA
>VZRQ01010237.1:495415-532959 GCA_013397975.1 Machaerirhynchus nigripectus | reverse complement strand
AAGGGAAGGGAAGGGAAGGGAAGGGAAGGGAAGGGAAGTTCCTTTTAGGCAAAACCACACAGGGAACAGGAGGAGACTGTTTTGTTACTAGATATATGTAGTATCATACCATAGCTCTTGTTATATGCTTAAACCCCATTGGGCTAAATACCAGGTAGAAGATTATTTGTCATGTGTTGTGTAACACGTCTCCTACCTACCCCTTTGTCTTTTCACAGGAGAGGTTCCAGATCTGTTCAGTGATGAAGACATGAAGGTCATAGTTGCAGGAGTCAGAAAAGAAGTCTGAGCCCTGGGCCTGATGGACATCAGAGAACACTGCTGGAGGTGGTTCTTGAGAGTGTGGCTGCAGTAGAAAGTAAGGCCTATTTCAGGGGCAAGAAACAGCGATGAGATGATCAAAATAGCAACATATTTCAGTTATCTCATAGCCCAGCATATGTTGGCATACTTCTTTTGAAAGCTCACTTGCTGACGTGTGGCACCGAATTTGCCTCTCTTGTGTTACCCCTGTAATAACCTGCCTGTGTGGAGGCTTGGTGTACACCAAGTTTGCTCCTAGATCTGTTGACTTCCTGCCTGTTCCTAGGAAAGTCACGTAGCTGCTCTGTGTCTTAGTTTCATGGTCTTACGTCTTGGACATTATGATGCACTTCAGAGAGAAGTGGGGTGCTCATGAGGAGTTCGAGGTTCTGTTAATGCAATTGTAACTATGTTCCCTAATTACATGCAGTAATTCTGTATGTGTATTCAAGTCTTAAGTATTTGCACAAATAATTGAAATTTCACAGAAAAACTTTATTCTTTCTATTTTTCCTATGCCAGTTAAAACTGGAAAAGTACAAATATCCATGTAGCTGTTTTCAGATTTAAAACTTTTTAGCAATACACATCAATATGATACCACAATTGCAACAAGTGTCTCTCTTAAACTCTGTTTTAGAGACACTGTTTTGGAGGGAGACTGTAGTTCTCTCCTGAGAGCTGGAAAGCAGTAGCTGGAAAAACTGGTTTTGCAGCAGCATCTTTTGGGAACTTTCAGGTTATGTAGGCTGCAGTTTCATAAGTCATCTGAAACATCTGTGTAGCTGATAAGAAAATGAGAAGTCTGAAAACCATTAACCCTTAAGAGAGAATGTTTTGAAATGGATATATGCCCATAGTTTTTGTATGAAAATGATCAGCTTGATTAGGGATGAGAAGAGCTTTCATATAGCAGATTATTCCAAAGTGGTCTTCCGTGTGGGCTCTGTTTCTCAATTCTCTGAGGTGCTTAACCACCACTGTTCTAAAGAGCATTCTGATTTGACTATGAGTTTTTACCAAGTTCTTACACTTTGTAACATACCACTTTGTCTTTTCTCCCCCCTTTTCTCTTTTTCCAATCCTGCTTAAGTTTTGCTGAAGTTCCCTCCTATCTCTAAGTTTGTTGCCATTACGTCTTCATTCCACAGATTTTTTCTGCAACTTAAAGGCCAGTGGAGACTTGTATACAATCTAGTGTGACATATTCAGTATCATTTTCGCTTTTACAGACTTCAGTGACATGGTCAATAGTGGTGCTTACCTTCTGCATATCTCTTTCTGACCGTGCTATTTGTCTCTGTTTCATGACTACTGTGTTTGTATACTTTTTAAGAAAGGATGGGGAAAAAATTATTTCTAATATCTCTCTTCATTTTCTCCTTTCCCATTTTTTACCCTTTATGTTTTCCTTATTCCTACAGTAATTTCTTCTTTTCTTTTCTTTCCTTCTTTTTTTTTTTTTTCTTTTCTTTTTAAGGGCTTTTTGAAAGCCAGCTTTCAAACTCCTTTTATCTTGCAACAATTTGCACAGTCCCCTACTGTGCAAATTAGCACTTCTGGAGGCAAGAACAGGAGATACCTATTCATGTTGCAGGGAAGCAAAGTAGTGACATTATAGCACTGAAGGAGACATAAATTTCATGTGTTAACACACTGGCAGACATCTATATGAACTTTTAGTTAGTGCAGGGTGACCTATCACCTCCTCATTTTCCTAGATTTGAACAATAAAAGACTAATATAATGTGAAAGAGAACAAAAGGGTGAATTTAGGGAGTTTCATAATGTTAAAGCTCAGTGAAGTGATATCGTCTCATTTTTCCCTTTCATTTTGGAAAAATCAATATCTTACATTAAACCACATTTCCCCTTGTGCTCACTTATAATCTTACATCCTGCAGTTCTCTTTATCCTGAGGAATCTGTAGCTCAGGAACCAAAAGTACACAGGGCTGTTCTTTGACTCTGTTTGGGTTTGTGTTGGTTATGTTTTGCTTGTTTTCAATCCGGACATTGCAATCAATTCTGCTGTCAGTGTATGGAGAGCATGCCATGTGTGTAGGTGCAAATTTGAGTTGAAGGTATGTCAGGTGAAGACAATGGGTAGCACCATTATAAAATATGGGTCCACAGCTGAAGGGTATGTGAGGACAGATATGCACACAAAAATTTAAAAAACTTTCATAATGAATGATGAAGTAAATTACAAAGGAAGAATGATGCTCAAGCAAACAAAGGTGATGGCTAAACACCCTAAATGCTAATGGGTCTAAGGCACACACAAGATGAGACATTTCTAAGGCTCAGCAATTTACTTGGCTTCCAGAATTCTTTCAATATCCCAAATCTCCGTGCAGTAATCACTCTTAAATGCTTTGTACATCCCCAAAATTTCTTGGAAAAGTAAAGACCAGAAGAAGCAATTATTTCTCAAAAGCAGGAATATGATGAGATCATTCAGTCTTGCTGTCTCTTGAGCTCCATCTGATTTTACTTTACTTTACTTTGCTTTACTTTACTTTACTTTACTTTACTTTACTTTACTTTGTCATGGTAACCCTTCAAGCTTTTCCCCAAAGATGTGAACACTCTGCCTAAAGGCCTCACAGCCCTCACACCCTACACAAGCATACCCTCAAATGTACTCTTTCCAGTAAGTATGCTCTTTGCAGCATTTCATCTTTGCATGTTTTCCAGATTCTCACTTCAGTCTCCACAGTGCTCTTAAATATTACTATATATTCTAAAGTCAGACATGTTAAGTGACTTTTCTTTTGAACTGAATCTGTGATTCAGTCCATGTGTAGCAAATTTTCTTCATGAGCTGCTGATGGATACTATAAATACTTGCTCTTCCTTCCTTGAGCAAGTTTATTCATAGTGTATTTTCCTCATGTAAAGCTTACAGTCCCTCAGTGGCTGTTATGAAGTCCCAGCATTAAGAATGAAATTTGCTAGTTTTAGGGGAATGCCATTTCTCCAATTTCCTTCCAACTTGGCATGACTACTTTAGTCATCACATCCTTATAATGATCTACTCTTTCTATAGTCCTGTCAGGATTTAGCTGGCTCCCCATTTGCTATGGAACTTAGCAGTACAGTATTTTCATGCTTCAACCAGAATTAAAGTAAAACATAGGCAGAATGGGTGTCCTGCATTGCCACATATTTTTATGATTTCTTTTAAATTATTGTCTTTCATTTCCAAATCCTCTTTCATTAGGACACATTAGCCTTTCCCTTGTGGTTTGTTTTGCCACTGACAAAACATCTATTTTTATCTGTGAATCTGAGAGGAACTTGTGAAGTCCCATCAAAGCTCAGCTTTTGGCCAGCTCTCATGGTTTTTCTTTCGAGGGTATAAATACACATCTATCTGCTTAAGTGCTTAAATCCCAGCCAAAATGAACTATGTTTTTAGGGTTTATGGTTCTATGTTAAACTAATACTGACCCCAGATTTGTTTTGATTTTTGGTTTGGGTTTATTTTTTGTTGTTTGTTTAGTTTGATTCAGTGGGGAGTAGCTATTGAGGATTTCTAAGTTCTGTAGCACAGAAAACATCTGTTTCTGCAGTTGGCAGACTCTTACAGAGTTCCTGTTTCTGTATGAAAAGCTCCAGGCTTTTCTGATTTGGATGTCAGCCATCTCTTCTTGAGCACTCAGAGAGCTGACTTCTAAGGATACATCTGTATTAGTAAAATTCTGAAGGGCATTTTGCAGTCCTGAGGACTAGTAGCATGAAATGGCTGGCATCCATATGGCTTAGCTTTTCCTGTGCTCTGCTCAGAAAATGGTGATGGTGGCATGGAGCTGCTGGCCAGGACTAGTTACTGGTCTGTGCAGCTCCTCACTCCTGCTGCAGCACTGCTTGGTTTCATATGGGAAAACCATGAGAGTGCCCTCATGCTTAAATAAGCTCGGCCCCATCAGACCAGTGGTCAAGTATGTGCCAAGGTGCTCTTTAGTTTTCTGTCTGTCTTGCTCTGTTCGAAGCACTTAGTGAACCTAGAGGGCTTGCATTTTTGAGATGATCAGGAGGAGGCTGGGTCATAAAATATAGTGTAAGATGCACATCTATAGAGAGAGTGACATGTGAGTGTGAGGCTCAAATGGACACTTGAGAAAGCAGGGGGTCTGTTCTTAGGAGTGGTGAATGCTACATGGAAGTTGATATGGATTTCACAAGATAACCATTCTTTTTGCCACAGTGATTGTCTTCATTACTCAATTGTGCATGTTTAAATCTCAAAAATCCTCAAAGAAAGGGATGTGTCTATCTTGGAGAACTTACTACATTTTTCTATTTCTATATGAAATACCTTCATGGTAATATTTATATCCTGGTTGTCTTGCAAGATATTCTTCGTTTTTTACATGGAGAATCTCCTATTCTTTGGGGTTTTTTTTTTTCCTTCTGTCAAATTAAACTGTAATGTATGGCTTAGACAAAAGATAAATGTTTTCAAAATAAGACCTTCTTGCTTATGCAAAGATTGTTCAAAATGTAGTCAGTAATAATTACTCAATTTTCCTCACGGCTCTCTTGCTGTCAGATCACATGGCATCTTCATTATTCTGTGTGCAAAGCAAGCAGTGCACAAGGTCCTTTGTAATATAGGGAATTCACTGGGGGGAATGCAAATGAACCCTGAAAAGATGCCATATCAAATCTACGCCTGGTGAGAATTTACCAAAATTCATTAAAGCTAAAGGAGAAAGAAGGGTTATACTGCGGTCAGGATCTGGTTACATTCTTTCTTTGACTACATTTTTAAGTATATGCTGTATCCTATGTTTTTATTCACAAAAAGTAATTAACAAATAGATAGTTATCTAATCAGGGTATTACATCCAGGGCTGTGCTGGAATTTCCTGCCCAACAATACAATATAGTAAAAATCTCTTAGCTATGTGTTTTAAGGAAAAAGAATGGAAATTATAAATAGTGTGTTACAGTTTGAGCTCCAGGTCTAGATATTCCAAGAAGTAATTTATTAAAGGATTGAGAGATTGTTCTTCTGCACTTCATCCTGACACAATTATCTACTAAGTTTTTGTATAAGTAACTAATTTTACCTATCACTAAGTTTTTATTGGATTTGATCATTTCTCTTCATTCCCTATAAGGTTTCTAGAATTCAATTTCTTAGATCCTCTCATCTGCTTTCTCTCTCCTTAGCCTTCATGACAGTTTAATTCAGTTGTTATCTACTGCTTTGTAAACCTGTACTTGTAAAATTGTGCTTATGCGTTTGAATACATCTGCAAAGGGCAAGGAGAGAACAGAGGAGTTCTGGTTATCACTTAGTAGGTCTAGAATTTAGATGCTAGAGTAAGGTTTAAAGTAAACAGTCCTAAAAGCCCAGTGTTGCCTTCTCAGGGATCTGCAGTTCATATAAACTAGTGCAGCTCCTTATATATACAAGTAATTCTTCTAAATCACTCCTAACAAATTACATTGGTAGGGAAAGCAACCTCTCCCCTGAAGTTCAACGTAAGATTGATATAAATAGTAATCATCCCATAAAAACAATTTTTCAGTATTTAGGGAGAATAAAATATTACTTAGGATACAAGACTAAACAAAACACTAAATTATGATTTGTTTCTGGCAAACAGCCCAAGACTCTGATTTGAACTCTTCTTGCAGTCCAGTACTTAGAGAGTTAAGTCCATATATGAGCAATGTGAGGAGTGTAGGAGGGTGTAGAAGATGAAACTTCGAGCAAGTCTGTGTATGGTTTGCAGCTTTGGAGGTGTGATAGATTCCATTTGGCACCACTGCTATAGCAAGGGCACTTGTGAGAAGCACATCAAAGCAGGGGCAGATCTCTCCAGGCTCTCCACCGCTGCTGCTACCATAGCAGGGATAGTGTGCAGATATGAGAAGGTGGCTACCGGAGGAATAAAAGAGAAAATTGAGTTCCCTGGGCTTCAACACGGAGTTGAGACACCGTGAGTCTTGGTATTACAACTGAGCATAGAACTTTTTCAGAAAATGAGGTGACCTGAGGGAGAAACAACATCTAACTGAAGGATATATAGTGTAACCAAGAAACAAATTCAGAAAACCCAACAATGTTCAAGAGTCATGAAACAGACCTAGCAGATTCTTCCCCTGCATTTTTTCTTCTTCTCTGATTCAGAGTTTTGTGGTGGAGACCATTTATTCTTGTATCTTTTTGGTTGTTTCTTTTGTGTGTGCTCATCTTTCACATCAGCAGTAAATTCCAAGATCTTTCTGTGTCTTTGTACAGTGTTAGTGTAATTTTCACCACTTGTCTAGAATTCTACATGGATATTTCTACCATTTGCCTCTTCAACATTCAAAGTAGGTGATTTCTTCTGTACCTTAAGCCAGCTTGCTCACTGGCCTA
The DNA here is from genome assembly GCA_013397975.1 of Machaerirhynchus nigripectus. Lineage (NCBI taxonomy): Eukaryota > Metazoa > Chordata > Aves > Passeriformes > Dicruridae > Machaerirhynchus > Machaerirhynchus nigripectus. Next base: position 526,275 of record VZRQ01010237.1, on the reverse strand, counting down.
TCATCGTAACATTCCTGGACAACCTGGATATTCTCGGTTTGACTTGGTTCTGCTATCTTGGTTATTTGCATAAATTCCTGTCTTTTATTTTCTAGTGCAGGTATGTATTTTTAGAAACTATGAGACAGAAGCAATTATTTTCCATTTTCCATTTAATCTTCTTTCCAGATACCATTGAACCTTTTTCTGTTGTTACTATCTCCTCATCACTTTATCTCTCCTATCTGACTGCTTTAAAACTCAGGGAAGTATTGAGCCAGGTCAACCTCTGCCTTTCATCACTTCTCTTTTTACTTATTTTCTTTCAGCTTTCTGCTCTTCTTCTTTTTTTATCCCGTTTTTCTTAATAGGAATGTCATTTCCCGATTAGTCTAAAGGAAGAATAAACTTGTCACTTCCCTGGCATGCCTGACTGGGCTCTGTCCTGGCTCTTGTGGCTGTTGGACGAGTTATAAATGCTTCTGAAACCATTTGCATGTTTTCTGTTGGAATTAACAACGTCAGTGCTATATGGTTTGAGAGGCCCTGTACAAGAGAAATAGCTCCTTTAGTAAGAAGCATATAGGAGAGACTCCATTCCTGTCTTAACAGCCTGGTGGCTGTCATTTTCCCAGTTAACCAAGAGCATATGCAATGGCCAAAGCATGTGCTAACTGCAGTTAGTAGGTTCACAGATACAACTGAGAACTACAATAACCCTTCCTTCTCAAGTGCGAGTTGTTTTGTGTAGACCTGGTGATATCAAGACCCAGTCACAGTTTGATTTTCTTTTGAATATTTTGGCCAACCCTTTTTGGACAACTCTTTCCACTTTTATTAAGAATTATCCCTAAAAATTCCCATGCAAACTAAGATCCAAAGCTCCTTTCCTTTCCTGCTCTTTTAAAGGGGTCGCACTGCATATTAAAGTGTCAGGAAGAGGCTTGAATAGATTTAGAAACTCATGAACTGGGTTTCTGTCACCATGAGCAGCTGTCTGCATGCCAGCCAGCTCCTGTGCCTGCCTTATCATCTATAGCCATCAAACTGAGTAACTGATGCCAATGTGGAGAGAGCGGAAGGAAGCTGCAAAAGTGCCATGTTTGTACAAGGGAAAAGGTGTGAAACCTATTTGCCCAAGGTTGCTGACAAAGTTTATTAGCTGACAAATTTGGCTTAGAGCCTCAGCTGTGTACTGGCTGGTGCTGGACCATGGTTCACTGCATGCCTCTCTTTGATGGCCTCAACTTGCCGTGTGATTCTTTTCTCTCCCTGTTCCCTCCCTCCTCTCTGGCAGATTGTCCTGTGTTTCTGTCCCGTCAGTGCCGTGCTGTGAGAGTGGGCTGGGAACTTCCTTGCCATAGTTAACTGCCTGCTATTGACTGGCTTCATGAGTGGCCATGGGAGGCCCTTCCCTCCAGCAGCAGGAGGTTCATTGAGGAAACTGAGGGGGTCGAGGTACAGCTTCAAGCTCTTCAGTTTCCTAAGAAAGCAATGGAGATCACTGAGAGATTGATAACTGAATAAGCTGGGAAAAAACAACACTCTTTTTACTCCTTCCTGCATACTTACTGCCTTTGGTGGTGTTCAAGCTCACCCCTACTAAAAGTTGAATTTTAATGGTATGTCACTGCCTGATTCCTCCAGGAGATTTTAGGGAGCTCTCTAGCACAGGCAGAGAAGTGAGGGAAAGAGAAGCATGTAATTCATAACACTGTCTTTGCAGAATCCTTCCATTCTAGACTTTTTAGGATCTTATAGATACAGAGTTTATAAAGCCCCTTCCAATTCAGTTAAGTATGTTCAGTAGGGCTGTAGCAAGTGAGGCTGAAATACTGCTGTGCACAGTCCAGGCGAACCAAAGAGTTCTCCATCTATTCAGCAAACAGAAAGGTAGAAATTCCCCCTATAAAGGCAATCCATGGCACCACATGGCAAAGGCATTTAGCAATTTAGTATCTGGGCAATTACTCTCTTTTTGTTGCTGATTGATGCAGACTGTAACATGTTTGTTTTCAGAAAAAAAAAACCAAACAAACCACATGCATTAGTGAGTTTCTGTTCAGGGAAAAGGAATATTCTCATATTCTTCAAAGAGTTTTAGCAATCTGCCTCTGATGTCCTTGCTAGCATGGGACATCCTGCAGCAACTGCCGTGCTGGCAGTGAGACTGCTGGAGTTACTCACGTAGGTCTGGGAAATGCTTACTTCCCTTCAGCGACTGCCATTGCAGAAGTTTTGTTCTGGAGTGCTATTGTATTTGGGACCATTTATTTGGCTAGGGGGTTTTAATCGTGTAAGACTGAGGATTTCAGGAATTCCCAAGGAAGAGTTGTCTGGTTTTAGTCGAGTGTAGCACCAGGAAACTCTGTGCATTTGCAGTCCATTAAGACCCATAAAAAATACAGCAATAGTGATGAAATGAAGCTGAAGGAGAGGAGGAGGGATGTCTGGTGATGCTTCCAGGGAACCCGCGGGCGCTCCCTGTCCCCGGGGCTGTGAGGGGAGCGGGGCTGCCGGACCCGGTCCAGGCTCCCTGGCTGCTGCTCCTACGGCACTCCGGCGGCACACGGATGCCTCCTGTAGGACTGCGGGGGAGGGAGAGATGTTTGCAAATAAACCTGGCATCTGTACGTTCCATCAGCTGCTCCTGCTTTATTTTAACAGAGACTTATAGTGTCATCAGGATAGTTATTTGTTGTCTGGTGGGCTGGGGGGGATATCCAATCGCATTAATTTTTAATGTGATACCAACTTCTTATTTGAAAGAAACAGAGAGGATTTCATGGAGAAAATAGAATTTACTTTGACTTAAATATATTCTTTTCTCATATCCTTAAATAATTATATTTTTCTGCTGTGAAAATACATCTGGTCACCAGAATTTAGTCATTTAATGTTACTGTATATAAATAGATAATAATTATACATCTAATATATAGTATATTGATAAACTGGTTTGGGGGGGGATTATTTTAAAAAAAAATTTATGTTGCTCTATAATTCTTTTCTTTTTAGATATTTAAGGAAGATTTCACTGATCTTAGCACCTGTTAAAGAATTTCTTTTTTCACACTGGTGTTAACTGCTCCTGGTAAGTATCTTTCCTGTTTGATTCCCAGCAAGTGAAATAAATGTCAGCTAACAAAATAACATGACACTTTATTGACAGGGAATTAGGGGGTTTGTGTCACCAATGTACGTAAAGCAGTACTGGGTGCATTAGTCATGTGCAGCCGATGGGAAGACCAACAAACAAAGAGCAGAATGGAAAAAATAATAGGATGAGGCAGGGGAAAGATTTTAAAGTGATGAGGAAAGGGCACTCAGAACAGAGGGATTGAAATAATAGAGAAACTATGTCAGTGTTATGGGTGGGGAGAGAAGGGGAGACAGGAAGAAAATGCAAAACTGAACCAGAATGGTAGGAAGGCTTTAAAGCAAAGGGTCTGAGGAGGGGTAAAAGGAAAGTCAAGGCAGAATGACCAAGTTAGTAAAGGGAGGGGCAACAGGACAGTTGCAGAGATGTATTAGGATATCAAAAGAATGAGAGGGGCTGGGTGGAAAAGGACCACCCTGAAGAAGAGAGAATCCTAGAGTCTGCCATCCCCTCTCCATCAAAGATTTATGGGAGGTGGTCTCCTCTCCTTCTCTCTAGTGCTGGTGTGTTAATTTTGTGTGTCATTTTGCTTGCTCCATTTTAGATACTTCAGGAAAGTCTTCTGTTTGTTCTCAGCACAGAAGTCTTGTTAGCTAGTGCTCACTTATTTCTGGGCTTCTGAAACGTACTGTAGTCATCCTGTCCCTTATCACTGATCAGCAGTGTGAGGTCTACTACTGAGTGATTATTTTGGCATAATTGACACTTAGATTTTTCCCACTTTCAAAAATTTGAGCAATAGTAGTTGATAAAGGATTTTTTGCTTAATGCTGTATAACAATATTACAGATTACTTTTAATTAGGGTAGCTTGAAGTTAAGCTAATAATGATATTTTTTTCTCTTGAGAGTTCAATACAAATACGGCATCATATTTAATTGCTTTAGCAAAAAATGGAAAATTTCTGGGTTTAAACGATGAAGGAAAACCATAAAAAACTAACAGTGATTGTGGGAACTGAGAAGGAAGTTTTTGGGGGGTTTGTTTGGGGTTTTTGTCTCTATCTCTTTGTTTTCAAAACAATTAACCTTCTGGAAGATACAGTCTATCCAGGGAAAGAAGTGGGTCAGGTTGAGCTCAGCAGGGAGATGGTGAGCTGCACGGTCAGGATGTTCTGTGAAGGGTGCTGCTGTGAACATCCCTTTTGCCCTGTGTGAAAGTATCCAAACAGAAAGAACAAATGATCCTCCCTAATTGTGGTGCCTGCTGGAAGTAGGCTTTGCAAGACCCTTTTCACCTGCAAGGACATTGGCCAGTGTGTGGGTTAAGGACAAGAAACAGTGAGTTCAGAGGTATTTGAAGGGAAAGGGAAAGTATCAGAAATATAATCAATTCTGATGTCTTTGATTTCTTGGGAGAGAGGAGAGGAAAAGAGCCCTCTTCTGTTTCAGTACTGAAATTGCTAAACCTCATTTTAAAACAGCACAAGAAAAGAACAGGGTGTAGCAGCTCTGAAATCCATGTACTGAGCTTCATGAACTTACAAAGGTGCTTTTATACCTCATTCAATATAAAACATGATCCACAGTATTTTAAAATAATCTGTGTCCAAATTCAGCATGACAGGCATCCCCCTTTTCTTACTTTCATCTGGTGTCACATATCACTCAGTGCAGAATAAAAGCATCAGGATTCTTTAATTCACCTCTTTGAAAATAACAACCATGTACATCTCTATCATCTTTGAGTATTTTATTGTTTTATACTGTCTTTTATGCTACTTCTCTGCTGCTTAGCACCAAACAGCACACATTGTTAAGCATACCAAGGATAAATTCATTATGCTCTCAGTTCATCATACTCCAAGGTATTTTACAACGTGCAGTGTGGCAAAGAAGCCACTGGAGTAATATTTCGCTTTCACTCCTTGCCTCTTAAACTCCCCCCTGTCCACCCAATCACACTTCCCAGCTACCTTTTCCTTCAAGCAAACACTGACTTGGCTTTTTTTCTCAATTTTGGTAATTGCCCACAACACGTGCTAAATTTCAGTGACATTGGTCTTTTTATTCTTTATTTGGCATGTTTCAGCTAGCTCAACCTAACTGCAAAGAGTTAAGATTTATGTATTTGATAGCAATGACTATTTTACATCCTGAGAAAAGATAGAGGGAGGATGCAGGCAAAATTCCTGTATAAGCTACTTGTAACTTTCCTTGGGGTTTTTTTGCATGTTTAAAGTCCATCAGCCAAGGTCTAGAGTAGAGAGATTGTATAAGAATGAACCTACTTCACCCTTATATTTTCTTTCAAAATGTATATAGGTTTAATGCTCAGTTGTCTTTAGCACTAATGAATGGTTTTGATTTTTACCCGCCTAATCTTCATTATTGTCTTCAAGCTACTTTATGTTTTCTAGTGAACTGCTGTTAAATCAGATTTTCTGACTGTATCAACTCTTTTTTGTTTGCTTTTTTTTTTTTTTTTTTTTTTTTTGCCCCATAAAGAAGGCTAAATTAGCTATAATAATTTCCTTTGCTTACAACCCTGAATGGGCATATATTGAAAAGTACAATGTAGTATTAAAAAAAAAAATCCTGGAGATAAATGAATGGCAGAATAAATAATTTATGCTAATGAAATTACTGCAATTAGTAGTTCCACAATGACCCTTTTAAAAGCCACAGCTGTTAATGTCAGGAAGTGCTGTCACCGCTGACCTTATCATAAGAGAAAGTGACAAATTGAAAATGCAGGGAAGACCAATCCTCAAAGAGGTCTGTTCGGGAACGATTAGTGTTTTCTGAAAACCAGTGTGAATTACAACCAGCTGCTCTCTGGCTCGGCGTGTCTCCCATGCTGTGCCATTTTGTTAAGCTCCATAACAATAGTTATTTTGCCCCGTTGAGACAAGTTGTCTCAGGCCACTTCCAGCTCTACCGGAACCCACTCCGTCCCTCACTGATTTACAAATGAAACTGTTGTTAGAGGGCTTTTCAGGGCTGCTGAGTAGAGACCTCTCATAAGGATCATGTGTAAGGAGGCTGTCTTTCACTGGGAAGAGCTGTACTGCAGGGTGCGTATGTGTCACAAACAATGAAAAAAGGAGAAAAGGGCTGAAACACATTTCAGTTGGAAGCTAAATGCTGCTCAAATATGCATAAAATGTCTATTCCTGCTGACTAGCCTTGCTTTTACAAACAGTTTTTTAAAAGATGAATTTATGCTACTTTGCTTCCATTGCTGATGTTCTGGTTTTTCTTATTTGTAAAGCAATTTGCCTCTGCTTTCCTTAAATGCAAATCATTCTTTATTTAGTTCTTGCTTTAATGTCTGTTTTTCTGATCATAGGTGAAATAAGTATTCTTCTAAACTAGCTCTGAAAAGGCACAAGAAAATAATGAGTTTTCTTACTGAGAAAAATGGCAAGTCTTTCTGCATCAACCTGATTGAAATATTAATGATGTAGGCTTAAAACATTTGACTGCATCAACAGCCACTCATGAGCAATTTTCCCAAAGTTCCCTCAGCGTTATTGACAATGCTTTGGTAAATTATGTGTGACTTTCCTAAGAGTTGGTGTAGCTCATTTAATTCATATTAATTGATTTTTAGGCTTCCCTTGATTAATTGAACTGGGTTCGTGTTGTACAGAATGCAATAAATAATCATTAAAATGAGGGAGATGTGACTCCACAAATGATAAAGTTTAAGTGTGCTAGAAGTCATAGAGGACAAAATGAAAGTTAGTTACAGTGATGGAGTTAAATGGGTTTTCTTAATATCTCCCTTTTAATTTTGCATATGGTACTCTTCCTTAGACATGTATATGAATTTATTCTCATCATATATGTGGATAGGGTCCTTTAAAACAAACAAAAATTAATTCTTGGGATTTCTTATTTGTTGTTTATCCTGGGAAAATATACTCTAATTCAAAGGACTAGAGTGGTATCTTGTATTTGCCAGTTCAGTTTTCAACAAATTTAGAAAAAGGAACTTTGATCCTGAACCCCTCTTCTTGCTCTCGGAGGTGAATAAAGACAGGCATTTTACCTCTGCATTTTGCTCAGAAACCATGACTCAGTGACCCTCTGGATCTGTTTTAAATGTCCCTGGCCTGTTTTGATTTTTACATAGTATGTGAAAAGAAATTTCCAGTCTCCAGCTGCATTTTGGTCCCTGTGATGAGGGAGAAACCCCATGTGGTGCTGTGTGGGACCCAATACAGGGTCACAATGATGCTTGGGGGTCCCTTCTGCAGTGTGCTGAGATTTGCTTGCAGCTGGAGCTATAGTTGGTGGTTTGATGCATGGGTGGCACACAGGGAAGAGTGTCCACTGTCACAGCTCAGAGTGAATCTGAGCTCCATGAAGTCATAGCTACTTTTCTGGTCAAATACCCCTTGAAGCTGATAGAAGGTCTCTTCAGCACAGAAATGAAAGCAGGAGGGACACGTTTGAAGCCTTTCCATCAGCTGTTGTCACCTCCTTGTGAGGCTAGTGCCACTTAGCCCCCAGTCAGTGCTTCTGCTTACAGTTCATTGGTGGTTGATCAGCCCACAAAGACAGAAAGGAGGGGAAACTGTTTGGAAGGCTTTACCCCATCCCACCCACACGTGTTCCATAATCCCCTTGGCAAGTGCTGAAGACAAACCATGATCCAGTGATTTCTTTATTAAAAACTAAAATTCTGTGTGCTTCTATGCAAGTGAAATGCTCAGCTGCAGTCTTTGCCTAACATTGCATCTTGATGCTGCTGCACGAGGTTAATAATGGGAGCTGTCTGGTTTATTCCCACTTTGTCAGCTGAAGACCTTAAAAAAAATGGTCAACAGAAAAGAGTGGCTGAGCTTTTAAAGTCTGTTTTAAATGAAGTAGGCCCTGCTAGTAAATTATTAAAATTCTCTTTTTCTCTGATTTTTAATTTGATGATGACCAAATGGTAATTGGACAATTTCATGTGCAGCATGCTGTGCTGGCTGACAGACCCACAGCTCCAGGCACCATCAATAGCCAGGCGCTTGAACACTGAGCCATTTTTACCCTGCTCTCTGGAGCTTTACAGAAAAGAATATCAAATAAGCACGGTTTAGTATTTTGCTTAAAGAAAAACACATAAAGTCAGCTCAAAAAAATTGAAAAATGAAGTAAGTGGAGAGATTTGGGATCTCTACAGGTATCTGTTAAAACTCAGTATTACAGCTTTGTCAAATCAAATAGCCACATTTTGAAAAGGTAAATTTTGTAGGTTTTGTAAGATTTCAGGAGCCCACCAAATCAGGAGAGCCCTCAAGGCCTTCCATGTGATTGAAATTTAAGCCCACTAATATTTGTCTTCCATTTTGTCTTATCACCCTTATCCAGATCAGATTAACAAGACCCCTCTGGTTAAAATATATCTTGAATAGCTGTCAGTCAAAATGATTGGTATGTTAGCAGAAAAACAAAAAAACCCCGAACCGTGCCAAACCCACAGTTATTTGAAACAATTTCTTTATGTGTGAAAAGATATTGTTGCTGGGTATTTTGATATGAGTTTCTCAACTGGCAGGCAATGAATTGCTATTTCAGGACACTAACAGGTGGTTTTTGTTCAGCGGTCTCTGAGTGTGCCTTAACCTTTCAGCAAGGCTCTGCTGGAATTATCTGCTCTGAGGGAATACAGAGCATTTTCCATAACGTCCTTCTGCCTTTATGTTGGTGTCTTTGCTGGGTGCCGCAGCTGCGCCTCTTTTGCGCTGCTGAGACACCTGGTTGCAGCCACAACCTCAGCAGCAGGACAGACATCTCAACATCCCAGGCGAGCTCTGGGGTCCGTGGTGGGAGCGCTGAGGCTGTCATCATTCAATTATTTATGTCAACAAAATTCTGTCAGGTACCAATGGAAAAAAGATACAAAAAAATGAGAAGACAGTGCTTATCGCTAGCGACCCACAAAACATGAATTTTGTTTTCAGTTTGGCTTTTGGGCCTCAGAACCGTGCCTAGTGACCTGAATAACGCATTACCTTTTGCTGCATAGGTAGAAGATCTAAAATCCAAACTTGCTACTCAAGAGGCAGAACTGCAACTGAAAAATCAAGATACTGAAGCTTTGATTGCTAAGATAGGGTTTCAGACTGAGAAACCGAGCCAAGAAAAGGCCAGTGCAGATGCAACGGAGCTAAAGGTCAGTCTAATTCTCCTATTTACAGATGTTGAGCTATATTTAGCAAAAATAAACCTTTTTAGGTGAACAGTTTTGAACAACTTCCTCTCCAGGGAGCATAAAGTCTAAAGAATTATTATACTTATATGTGTAACAGCATTTCACACCATGATTACCGCCTGACCTTTCCTTACATTATGCCTTTTCCTAACCTTTTAGCTGTTTTAATGAGATGAAAGAACAATAAATACTGAGCTCATTCAGGCATTTAATGGATGTGGATCTTGAGAATCAGACCTATTTGTAATACAGTAAAGGTCAAAGAGTCATCTCTGAGCACTTCAGATTTCTAAAGGCTTTGAGGTAAATTGAACAACTCAATTGATATAGAAGTTCATTCCACCATCTTACAAGGTGCAAACCTTGAATCTTAAGATTATAATAGCAGTCCTGATAATATATGTCTTCAGTGTGGGCTCTCTTTCTTTTTACTCTCAGTTCAGCCTATTAGCATTAGTTATCAACATCTGTGTTGGAAATGTGGGGGCTTACATGCTGTAGTGTTCACCCCAGAATGAATATAAGTGCATAATTTGATCAGGAGTCTAAAATTTCCATCTACAGTTGCAAGCATGGCTTTTGAAATGAAGCGCCAGCAGTATGGAATGCTGTAAATTGAAGTTCCTCTGCCTTTAAAGATTGGAAGGCACATTCAAGTCTGGCATTTTGCTGCAAAATCTCATGTACATTGTGTCATTTATCAATAGTGCAGAGAGAATTTTGTAGTAGTTGTTAATGCCTGATTTTAAGCTATGGAAACTTCAGGTTGTCAAGTAGTTTCCAGATACTGACCAACAGGGAAGACTGTCCTGTCTGAGCAATCAAAATGGTCTCTAATTTTCTTCTGTTTCTTAAATACTTACCATTAGATGATATTCAATATCTTTCTAATAACCTTGTGTCTAACCCTAATTTTATTGAGAGAAAAGTGATTTTTGATACTGAGATAAATGAAGACATGATGAGGGCCTTTATATTTCTCTGGGTTATGCTAACTACAGACTTCAGCGTTTTGCTGATCCATATCTCATATAGGACTCAAAAATGGCCATGAAGTTTCAAGTCCAAATAGTGCAATTGATTAAACTTGTACAAATGGGATCCAACAGCTCAACATCCTACAAAACACTTTTCAGTGATGCTTTTCCTGTATTGGTTCCATATGCTTCTGATAAATTTGGATGTTCAAAATACACCCTTAACACAATTTTAATTACTTCATTAAGCAGCTAGGTGAAACACATAGAGTGATTATTGTGAGATAATCACATCTTTGGGCCACTTTGTTTCAGGGATGAAGTTCAGTGCCTGACGCTAATGATTACTGTACTCCACTGTTCATTGCCTTATTGCACTTCTGAAATGTTTTCATTGGAAATGAAAGTGTCATTTTGTGCTACATTAATCTAAAACTGTTTCATAAGGCTAACGATAGTTTCTAAACACTAATCTTCTATCATTTTTGTGTTACCAAAAAAAGCCCAGAAAATGAGAGTACATCTTCAGCTAAGTAATTTGCAAAGACTCTTCCTAATTGATTAAAATATGGCACCCTTTAAAAAATTATTTTTCTTTCCTGTTCTATAGACTTCAAACTGGAGCTTACAAGAGCTTTTTGAGTTTTACAACCTTAAGCAAGTAAATACCTTGGAGGTATTGACTTGGAGTGAAGTATTACTCACTTCTTGAGAAAGAGTAGGTAAAGAATGGAAATCACTTTAGATCAAGCTTTTTAGGAAAAGTGAGGTCAGACTGGATTCCACATAAATGTGGCAGGGCTACACACCTGTATCGTAATAAACAAGGATTTTACCACGGATGTGACACTGGTAAGGTTTTAAAGCAGCGGGCAGTAACACTGCTGTCATTTTGCTGGCCATTTTTGTGCTCTGAATGTTGTCAGCCAGAGCAGTTTATACATGAAGGTGCAGATGCCATTGCCTTTTCAAACAGGACCTACGCCTTTAAAGAGAGAAAACGTGCAGAGCATGGTGCAGGTTTATGTGTGATACTGACACTAGCTGAGGATTAGGAACAAAGGATCCAGACCGGCCAGCTTTTTTTATTTACCGCCCTCAGCTGAACTGCATTCTTTATTTGCTTGGTGTAATTGAGCCAACCCACTCATGGTCTGATTGCTAAAGGCACACTGCTTCCAGCTTTCCTAACAATTTAGCCACCAAGAACTCTATACTGGAGAAGTTATTGATGTGAAGAGAACTAAACTTCTGGAAACAGGCATGAAAAACTCCTTCTCTTTGTAAGGGGTAGTAAATTTGAGAAATACTGTCTTTAAGGCTTATCTGCAACCTGTTCTGGTTTCTTTTTTCTCTCTTAAAAACCAGTTATTCTGTCATATATTTTTGGAGGGCATCAGCAAGAAAAGAATAACTAAGCGTTAGGAAAAAAAAGAGACAGAAATGTAATTAACTCATGTGACTTATAGTAGAGGTTTATTTTAATGGAAAATACCATGCCATATTAGAAGCACAATATACTGTAAATGTAACACTTGTTCATCAGGTTCCTTAGAAACTTGAACAGAAGGAGCATCTGGCTGTCCCAGACTTTTTACTTGCAGTTCATTTCAGCAGCAAGGGTCTCAAATCGTGTTAGAGAAAATATAAATCAAAACTGCACGTGTAAATGCCTTATTTAATTTTAAAAATATTCATTGCTAAGATGCAAACCAGTAAACATTGGGAATTGCAATCATAAAAGCTACATCACAAGAGATGGGGGACATATTTAACTTGATTAGTAACTTGTCATTTATAATGTAATGCATATGAATTTTTAATATTTGTTATTTCCACAGACAGTACCTGTGTGTGTCCTATCTAATAAATGTGTACGTGGAAAATTGCAGAAACACGTTTTGTAAGGATATTAAATTCTTACAGAGGCTTGTTACTGCCAATGCAGAGTGCTTGATCCAAGTATTAACATCTTCATCACTGTAATATCTTCTTTCTCTGTAATTAAACTAGGTTTAAGCAAGACCTGACAGGAAATGAGCCTGTGAGATGAGCATGAGGTACAAGCATAGGGATGAACCAAGTATAGCTGACTTCAGCCTCAAGCAATGTATCTTTAAAAGTGTGTATGGTAATTTTCCAAATACACAATTGCTGATGATACAAAACACCCCCCAGGGTTACTCTCCCAGATAAATTTCCACCAATGAAGTCATAATCTCCTTTTAAACAGATAATTAAATCGTTGCAAAAAGTTGTGGAAGCACTCAGATTTCATGTAAGACTGATGCTAGCTGATGTAAAGTCACTGATCTAAGCCACTGTTCAGCCAAAACAAGTGTCTTGACAAAGCTGCTTGAACTGATGATTGTTTAGTTTTCAAACCTGAAATTAAGTACAGTGTTTTCATACAGGATATTTCCATTTCTCCCATTCCATTCCTTGTTGTGACCTATGATTTCAGACTTGGAAATGAGGAATAAAAAGAAGGCGGCAAATTTGGCAAAAGATGGAGGCTGGTTTGACAAATTTTATGTTTTCCTATACTTCAAAAGTGGAGTGAATGTTTTACTATTTAGGGAAAGCTCCAGTGCAACACTGAACTAATCATTGGCTTCTTGGTATTTCCTCTGATTATCTAAAAGGAAACCCTTTGAAGAAGAAGAAAGGACAGTGAGGGAAACAACTTCATGGATCTCAAAATTTAGGCAAAAAGTCTTCGGTCTCTTGTTTAGCTCCAGCTTTTGCATTTGAACCTAGATCATGAAATGCTTGCAGCTTACCTAGTGCAGTGGCATCCTGCCTGTGTTCAGTAACTCCTCAGGAGTAACAGACTGCCCTAATATCCTCCAGCTTTTTTGTACAGATACCTTATCTGGTCTCCTATCCTGCATTACTAGACAACACCCCATCCCTCAGGCATGTCAGTCGCATCACTCGCTTTGGCATCATCTGCAAATTTGCTGAGGGTGAGCTTGATCCCACTGTCTGTGTCACTGATTAAGATAAGGAACTGCTCTTTCTGTGTCTCCTCCCAACATCCCATGAACCCCCAGTCCCCTCACCAGCGTTACAGTAGGAAAAGCTCTGTGTAATTATTTTGTTATTGCTGAGTTACTGCTCAGCAATAACAAAAACATCTTTATATTATCAACCCTGTGTTCAGCACAAATCCAAAACACAGCCCCATACCAGCCACTGGGAAGAAAATTACCCCAGCCAAAACCAGCACACTGTCAAATAAAGAGAAAGGGCCCAAGGACCACAGCTGGAAAGCGACAAAAGTGTTTATAGGAAAGGTAATTATCAAAGGGACATCAGATAATATCTGACATAAGAGAGGAAAATAGTAGTTAAAAAAGAGAGTCAGAGAAAGAGAAACTGAATCACAACTTCATTGTCTTGCATCTTGAATTTAGGGGGAGAAGATATGACCCTGCATTGCTCTTTTTTGTATACTTTTGGTGACAAACTCAAGCCAGCCTGAGCACCACTGGGATTTACTGAATGCAAAAATAGGAGAAAATGAAAGGCAGAGCATTTCATTATATTTATCCCATCTATCTCTAATTCCTCAAGGAAGACATAAATCACAAATTGTGTTTGTGACAGTGAGTACTTCTGGCTTTTGGGGGAAATATTTTTGCTCTGTACTAAATAACATCTCTAAACCAATTAACTAGTGCAGGATTCCGGTTTTACATTTGAGATGAAAGTAAGAATTAGCTTCTGCTTCTCAAAAAATTGAACATTATATACACCAGAATTTCCCACAGGTTGATGGCTCTTTGCAAGATTTAATTGACTATGATAAGGAGCATATTTCTCAGAATTGTTTGAAGGTCGTCAAGGAACATTACTTGAAGGTTCCAGATTTCAACCCAAATTATGTTCATACAAAATCCTTTGCAGCAGCTGGTCTCTGTGCCTGGGTCATCAATATAGTAAAAATCAGTGAAGTATGTATATATCAGCTCTTGAACTAGCCCTGATGGGGGAATTTTGGTTCATGAATTTTTTTATTTTAGTAGGCTCAGCTTAGTGTTCTGGGGAGCGTGTAACAACAACCAGAGATTCCCACCAAAGTGGGAAGCATTCAGTACTTTGCAGTATGTACACAAGTGTTTATTTTTAGTAGAAAGTGGTAAAAAAGATGTAGCTGTCTAGGACTTTTCAATTGTCATTACGATGCAACAGTTGGGAAATATTCTCCAGATGTACATGTTTCACTTGAAACATCCATCCTGGGTCTGGCTGTCTGGAGTGTAAGACAGGGCTTATCACTTGTGATTCCCTTGAGCACCTGGCAGCAGGAGTTCTCCATTCATCCTAGTATTATAGCATGTTCTCATTTAATTACAGAACAGTAAAAAACTTATCAATTTTAGATAAAATCTACTCAAGTGTAATGCCTGTCTGATTTCCAGCTGTATTCTAAAATCATGAAAGTGATACATATAAATTACTTCTAGTTGGAGAGTAGACCCACTAGGGTTGCATTCAGTTCTGCTTAAGATATCCTTCTATACCTGTCATAAAATCTGCTGTAGTCAACAATGAAAGAAATCTTTGCCTGACTCACTGTTGTGTAGAAAGAGGGGTCTAAAGCAAGATGTAATGAAAGACTACTAGTATTATCTGAAAGTCTTTCATCAGGAGTCATTTGTAATTTTTGTAGTAAAGTGAGACCAATTTCTTCATTAATGTACCAATGTGGTATGTCTTTTTCAAGGCATGTTGTGAGAGAGAACCAAAACGTTGTGTGCTGCCTAAGGCTTAATGCTGAATTAGTAGCAGCTACAGGAAAACCAGAAGCCATCAGGAAAAAGCTTCTCGTAAGTGCTGCTTGATTAGTAAGCTTTGTTCTCTTTGTTTGAGCCCACTTAATTTAATTTTATTTATTTATTTTCATGTGTTTTATTTTTGTTGATTTCATTACTACCTAGTTCAAATATGAAAGGCATGCTCTCGTTAGGGATTATCACCATTTTCCCCACAAATGACTGAAGAACATTCCGCAGTTTGGGTGGCAGCACATGAAGCTGTTTATCTAAAATGACTGAATTTCCTCAAAGCCACCTAGGCACATTATAACCAATAGATTAATAATTGAAATGATGGTTGAGAGAAGTAATTGGCTGTGAGTTTTACAAGGAATATATGCCAAGTTTTTATACCAGTGATGGTGTACTGGAGTATAGCAATAACGTCCAGAAAGGGCTTTAGAAGCTCACGCTTATTTGTGTTAATGTTCGTCATTAAACACATGATAAAAACAACATCAAAACTCCTCTGATTTTTTGGAAAGACTCACAAACACAGGTACACATGTGTGCACACATGCACATAGAAGAGAAAACCTTGGTTAGTCTCTTACTGACAAGTGTCCTTGTGAGTTAATGATTGAATTGAAGACCACACTTGTCATCGAATATCTATTGAACTTTTGAGAGGGATTATTTGTTGTTTAAGTATCCATTTAATGGAGCAACTGCAGCACAAAGCACTCTTGATACAAAGACGTCTTATGGTATCTTGGGAGATGGTGGGTGGAAGGAGTCTCTGCTGCAGGCTAATCAACCTTACTTAGCAAAGAAAGCTTCAAATGGTTCTAAAGCTACGACATTAATTAGGTTTAAAAGATTTTGACTTGGCTTAAGACAGTTTTGTTGGTAATATTTAGATCTGAAATCTCAGGACTTAAGACATCAAACAATAAACAAAACTGAACAAATCTGTAATGTGGGGATTACTATCACTGTTTTCTCTTGAATTTATATTTTAAAAGAATGAAGAAGATTAACTTTTAATTGGAATTCTTGGGAGTCTGTGGGTTATGGTATTTTAGAATTTAATTCTTTATCTCAGAAATTTCCTGGTTTTCTTCCTAGTATTGCAGTATCCACTGTTTTTTTGTTCTGAAGGAGATGCAGTTTTAATGGGTAAACAAAGATAACTTTTACCATCTCACTTTCTCTTCTGGCCCCTCTGACCCCCACCCCAAAAATCCCATCAGCTGCTACAGCAGGTATTTTGTTTCCATGTGAAACAGCATTAGCCTTTTGACCTTGGAGTTGCCCATTCTGATCAAAATCTGCCCTAATGAAGTTTGTATCTGCGCTTTATGGAAGCACCATGTTTTTTATTTCACACATCTATACTGATGTATGTTTACTGAGTACAAACACTTTAGGACAAAAATAGCCTTCTAGTGTTGTTTTGGGCAGATTTTATTTTTTTGCTTATTTTTAATACACAGCAGTCACCCCTGAAACTCATGGACTCTTTTATTGTTTTAATGTGTTCCTCTGAAAAGAGCACTAATACAACTTTGTTCCTTGCCTGACAGTATCTCAAATAACCTTCTCCTGGTTTAGGTGACCTTGCATTCAACCAGCCTCCAAATTTGAATCATCTTCTTTTACATTTGTTTACTTCCCCTTTATTTACATTTATTTACTTCCCCCTTCCTCTCCTCATGCATTTTTCTGAGGGTTGTTAGCGGCAGTCTTTCTCTCAGCTATACTTAGTTCCTAACAGGGAGAATTCTGCACCACAGGTAAAGCTGCAATTCCTTTGCATTTGTCTCTTTACCGTGTTAGTCCAGCAGTTGTCATACTGTCATTTACTATGGATATTTTTACTAACCACTTTATAAAATCCATACTTTATATTCAAACATGATTTCCTTTACATGGTTGGAGGATCCCATTAAGATTATTATTTTTATAACTGATTCATACCCTAGCTGATCCTGATTAACTTTTCTAAGGAACTGTAGCTGTAATTTTTAATTCCCTAGCAGCTATTAGTCATAACAATAATAAGTTCCAGAGCTCATGGAGTTGTCGAATGGATAACTCTATAGCTGGTCAAATTCACTGTTGAAAACTGCAAAATAATACATGTTATAACTTTCTGTGAATACTGCTTGATTGCTGTTTATTTATTAGTAGCTTAGGGAAGAAGATATGGGGGCTGATCATGAAGAATTCAAAGAAAACTTTGAAGTTAGCCCTGTATTGAGCTGAGAGTAGGACTGGATTACCCGCAAAGATCCTTCTAAACTATACCATTTTATGATTCCAAAAATAAAAGAGAAATTTAGTTCATCCAGTAATATTTTACAAGATGAACTTCTTCTGAAGAATAAAAAGGAAATATCCTTCTATGCAGTGTGTATACTGTATATGCTAAGATGTATTTGTAACATTTAAGAGAGCAGGTGGTAAGAGCTATATAGTAAAAACTGCTGCACACATCACTCAGGAAAACTTAGTTTTGACTTGTTTCTTGTAACTGAGTCAGCTGGACTTAGTCCAGAAATTTGAAGATTCCAAGAAGAGATTCATTTTTATTATGTGAAAAAACTTTAAAAATGTATACACTTACATAATTCATGTCTTAATCTACCATTTCCTTACTGAGGATTATTGGAAAAAAAAAATTTTTTAAGGCAAATTATTCCTCTTGGGAATTTCTGTATTTGCCTCTTGTGGTCCACAGGTTGCATTCATCTCTCAGGAAGATGCACAGTCACCATTTTTAGGTGCTCTACTATACAGCCTCCAATTATTTCACTTCTAAAGCTTCAGTTACAGTGCAATCCTTTGCACAGGCCAGTGCAAAATATTGTTCATTCAAATGTCTTGCAAATTCCAGATAGGAATAGGATTCTCATCTATTGTGTCATCCTTTTTTCCATTTGTGAAGTGATCCAAGTTACTGATTTCCACTAACTGCTTACATGCAGTTGGACTAACAATGATTTCTGTACCTATTGTACTCACAGAACAGAAACCATGTAATTCCTTGTTAATGGAGGGGATTTAAAATGTTATTTAAAGAAAATATTTGAAAGTGATTGAAGTAACCTAGTTTTAATTATAAGTTTAATGTTATAGCTGCGTGGCAGACTGGAAATTATCAAAATGTCTGTAAGTAGTGCATAACACTAAGACACATATAAAAGACATTGATAGTTTCCCCAGGACTAGCAGCTGGAAGGAAAAAAAATAAATTGCAAGCTAGCAGGAACCAGAACTTCAAAGAATCTATGAACCTTAGAAGGAAGTTTGCTTCCAGAATTATAACAAGTTGGGAATGTGACACCCACTTTATAAAAGGTTAATCCAAAAAGTTTCACCTATAGGAAATTCTATGGCTGAGAGATGCATTTCCTCTGATGGTCAGTGCCTGATTTCATACCCATGAAATGTTAGGGGATGATGAGGGGCTAAGTTCATTAGAAAAGTTCAGCAGATGGAACAAAGTCTGCAGACTGGTGAGTACAGAGCAGATCCTTTCCTGTCTTTGCACTTTGCTTTCTGGGCTCATCCTTTTTCTCCATCTGAACATGCACAGCCTGGTCAGGAGTGAATAAATTTCTCTGCAGATTTTCATCCCTATTCAATGATCCTGAACTGCACTGTTCAATGTTTCATTTAAACTCAGCTTGGCTTCCTCAGCTAGAAACTTGTATTAATCCATGTGCTGAAGGACACGATGTGCAACATGCTGTTCATGGAGATGACTGTTATGTACAGCGGTAGCATTAACCAGGATTAGCTGATGAAAAGATGCAAATTCAGCATGAAACTCTGGCATTTTACTGTCATCCATCTTTAGAGTTTGAATAAAATGCTGTAGACAAATTTGCCAGTTTTCTTTGTCTTTTTTAGAGAGTTTTACATCTAGAAAAGTTTCCACAGTTCCATCTTTCCAACCAAGGTACTGCTTGATCTGCTTGATTTAATTCTTCATTCAGTATTTTGTAACGTGGACCCCTGGCCTATGCAACCTGTTCCAGCGGGCTCATGTCAGGCTTTTTAAAGGTAAATTCACTGTGTAAGGAAGTCTGTGAAATCAGTATAAAGGGAAGGAAACTTGTATTTTTTTTTCTGGGAAAAGAAAAATGAACCATGCAGGCACTTCTTAGCAACAAGTACTTAGATTTTATTTACCTTAGCTGCTCATAACCCTGTGAACCCCACCAGTATGTAGAAAGCTCTTAGTCCTTATCTGGGTTGTGTGAGTAAAAAACTCAAGTTGTGTCCATTAAAACAAGAATTCTTCTAATGTTAAAGGAAGGTCACTCTCGATGGACATTTTTCTGTACCTCTCTCTCTGGGCTGTTGGCTGACTGTATCCAGTCTGCAGGATTGCCCCCTATTCTTCAGTTCATTTCTTGCCCTTTTCCCTTCCAGTCATTTATTTGCCTGTCTCTTTTCCGTCTTCCTCTATCAATTTTCTGAAGAATAAACTTGAAGGCAGAGCATCAGATGCTAGTGACCTCTGCTTCTGCATTCATGGATATTCTGTGCTCCCTGACTCATAATTCAGCTTCTTCCTGTTGACAAAGAGAGAGAGGGAAGGAGAGCTGCACATATTTTTCATATGGAAGTTTTTGTGGCCAGCAATTCTGAGTGATGATAACCAGTGCAGCTGTTAGTAATCAATAACACACCTTCACTCTAGGCAGCACAGTTAGACTGACCTCCTTTCACTTTTCATGGGTTCCAGAATATATCTTTAAATGAGAAATGATGAGGGGATCGACTGCTCCCTCAGTCAGTTTGCAGACAACACCGAGCTGGGCAGGAGTATTGATCTGCCAGAGGGTAGGGAGGCTCTGCAGAGTGATCTGGATAGGCTCTCCTCCCAAGCAATAAGCAATAGGACAAGAGAAAATGGCCTCAGGTTGTGTCAGAGAATGATTAGATTGCGTATTAGGAAAAATTTCTTCACCAGAAGGGTTGCTAGGAAGACTCACCATCCCTGAAGGTATTTCAAAGATGTGTAGATGTGGTATTTGGGGACATGGTTTCGTGGTGGGCTTGTCAGTGCTGGGTTAACAGCTGGACTCAATGATCTTAAAGGTAATTTCTGACCAAAATTATTCTATGGTCTATGGGCAACATTGTAACAAATATTGTTACAGTAATCTTTTTTGATGGTAAATATACACAGGCTGGTACTAATACTAATACATTATGTAATTTTAAACATTTAAAACATTCTGAAGATTATTAAAATATATTCTGTGGATGGTGATGCCTGTGAATCATTTCTTGCATGTTAAATTTTTAATATCCCATCAATTCCAACAATTGCTATGTATTTACAGTAAATTGAACAAAAAGGTAGCTAGGAAATATGAAAAAGGATTGTTTCTTCTCAAGCAAAATTATTTTGTATGTATTTTGAGTGGAAATAAGTCAGATTTCCATCCTTCATGAGACTAGTTACCTGCTAAAAATATTTGTGAAAACTATGATTTTACATTCATGTGTATAGCACAACTATGCCTATACTATGCCAAAAAAAAAAAAAAAAAGAGAAGCTTAGTAGTGCAAAGGCTAAAAAGTTGGGCCAAGCTGATCCTTTTTGCAGAAGTAGTGCAAAAAATCAATAAATGATTGTATTTATCATTACAATCTTTATTATATTGATATATGAGAGAATTAATTACATTAATATGTGAGAGAACTTAAAATATACTCTGTACCTGGAAAGGATTATACAAGGGCACAGTCCAGCAGGCTTGCTATGGAGAGTAATGGCTCTCTGCTGTGATTTGTGGAACACAGTTTCCTGGCACTAGCTTCCCTGAAAACAAGTGTTTTTAAAATACATGATTTATCCCATAGAATTTAGGGTGCTGGGGTATAAAGTGCAATATGTAATTCTCTGTTGCCAGACTTTATTTATGTTACATGCTATGAAAGGATGGCAAAAGGGAATGGTGTGTTGTGTAGTGACAACTTTCCTATTCAGAAATCATAGGCTAAGAACTGCTGTGATAAAGGAGACTATTATGTATCCAAAAAATCAAATCCCACAGATATTGAGGTATTCCTTGCTGTTTCTCTCTCGTCTTTACTACCTGAGCCTTTGATGGATGAGTGCACTTGAACTATACTCGGCTCTATGTCATCATGCAGGCAAACTTGAGGTGTCTAGAAATAAGTCTCTCCCGAAAAAGAGTAGAGAACTGTTACTGTGCTCATTACTCTTATGCCTTGAATGCTAGACTGATGAAATTTTACTTATAGCCCACCTCTGTTAGATGTCCTTATTGAGTATAAGTCCTCATTAGTCTCTCAATTTACGATTCATCATCATAAAAAGTGGATTGGCTGCCTCATTATCCCTAAATAAATCAAGTCAACCTTCTTTATTAATCTATAAGATGCATCTTTCCCCCTTTGTCAATAAATTTCTTGTTTTTAATTTATAAATAATTTCTATATTTCCTTGTTGCACACCACCAGTTCAAGCATCAAACCTGACAGAAGAGATCCAAGTCTCTGATCCTGCAAAACCAGCTTTTGTGGAGGTATGCACACCTTGCTCCTGCTGCTGTTCTTTCATTAAACCCGAAAGAGAAAAAATTTGCCCTCAAGTGGGACTCACTGTTGTTAGATCTGTAAGTTACTCTAGGGAAACAAATCACTTTGAGGCAACTTGTTTTGAGGCACGTGCAGTATGGAACCCCTGAGGCAAAGCCAGGGATGGTGCTGCCTTCTGAGCAGAGTGCAGAGAAGTGTGCTTGAAGGTGCAGATCAGCGTGCAGAAGGCCTGTGTGTGTTCTGTCACTAGCCATAATGTCCGCCCACCAACAAATTGTTGAATCTTTTTGTGTTTCCAGGCTCATACGCAAAATGAAAATAATAATTCTGTCTTGCATTTTTTTGACCTAAATTTTTGTTAGTTAACATACCTATGTTGGTCCAGGAGCTGCAGGAAAAAAACACAATATAGCAAAACACTTCCTCTGAGGTTTGTGTCCCTCAAAGTTAAAGGTACTGTCTACAATTATTGTCATTAAAATATATTATTTAAAATAAAAGATAATAATACTTTTAAAAAACAAACAAAAACCCCAAACAACAACCCTTAGCTACACTGTTTACCCATCCCTTTTCTGCATGAGCTCACATCTTCACCTGAGAAAGCAGTTGAAGAAACAGTCCTGTTTCAAGAAGATGTAAACAGAATAAACAAAATTGCTGGGCTAGCCAACAGGTTGGTTAAGTGACCTGAGATAAGAAGATTTTGCCTGAATGTTCAGCCTAGTGTGAGTTTTCAAATAGTTGAAGTTTTTTATTGAACATGAGGCTAAATTTTTGAAGATTGTGTGAGGAAAAAAGACGGGGCAGTGCAGGGGAGGAGGGGGATGACAAAGGTGACAAGATGGCACATATTAGAAATCATTTAGATTAAAAAAAAAGACCCAACCAAGCAACCCTAAACCACAAATAAACTCTCAATAAAATTGTGTGAAGTAAAATGTGATGCACCACAATTGTATTTCCTAAAAATCAAGTATTGCTGAGAAACTGATATTGGCATGATTGCTAGAGAGAAATCTCAGTAACTAAGTCACCACATTTATACACAACTGTGAACACATTGTGACAGCCTGGGCAGCCTCTGGTTAATGAGCAGAAAGACTGAATAATCCTCTAGGTCAGGATGGAGCCGCCCTGCATCTGCCCCTGTTGCACTTTAGATTGCAAGTAAGTGGAAGGCACCCGCCAGATATTTGCTATTTGCTTTTGGGTTTTTTTCCCTTTTACAGAAACTAATAATTTTTAAATAAGAATGAAATGTATTTATGTTAAAATTATATATATTTCAGTAAAATTATTAGCTTTATTTGCAGACAAACATCATCAAAGCTACCACATACGTATTTAACAGAACAATTCAAGTCAGCCACAGCATTGCTGAGCAGCCTCTCCTAGGTCTTTACAGAAATCGTTCTGTCTCAATGCATCATCTAGAATTTTAACTACTCGTTTTTTGACAAATAAGTGTATATGACAGGAAATAAAAAGTACAAGGAATATTTACACTATGACATGAGTTCCCAAGGCAGTCTGAATAAATATTTTAAGTTGGATTTCTTAAAATCCCTGTGACCTTGTTTTCTAATATCAGAGTGTGGATACGTTTGTTTCTGCAAGAATCTCAGCAGAGGCTAGCAGTCAATATTAAACCAGTTAGGAAAAAAATTATTGTAAGAGCATAAAACTGATCAAAAAACCCCAGTGCAATTAAAACAGCATCTATTTTTTTATCTGATTCTGAAACTACTATGCTAGAAAATTATGTAAAATACATAAATAATCTTCCCTTTGTTAGAAAAACAGTGAAGTTGATGTTACTATCTGCGTATGAAAAATTTGTTTGCCCCAAGAGACCCGAGATGGTCCCAACTGGCCCGGCCTTGCAGACCTCCAAAGCTTTTGGAAGCTCTGTGCAAGTCAATGGCCTTAGCCCATAGTTAGTCTCCAGGTCTTGAAGATTTACACATAGTTGAAAGAAGTTTATCTCCAAAATTTGAGGTTTTATTAGTGATCTTATTGTGTAAGTTAAGGGGGGAAATATTGGAAAGGATTAATTGAGAATGTCAAGCCTTTTCCTCTGAGAATAAATTCTTTTTGACTAGAACAGGAGACAGTTAACTTCTGAAAAGCATCAAGACTGATGATTTTGTCTATATAGCATTGACCTGGAAGCTCAGCCATTCAGACTAATAAATCAGGCAATTTATATTTAATCATTAACTAACTCCCGAGCTGAACAGCTGTTCAAAATTAGAAATGGGTCACCCCGGCCAGGATGACATTACAGGCAATCTATAATGCATTAGAATAAAATTATAGTGATTTTTAACTGTCTGGAAATTTATTACACTGCATGTTCCAACTCTTAAACCCTTGTTAGCCAATGTCACTAGTGATTTATGGTGCTTGGCCGGTATGGTAAAATTACTGAAGATTTAAATAGACAATCATTCTATGTTTAGCAAATCTTCAAATTTCAAAGCTATTTTGGAGAATGAGGTGGGTGCTCTTTATTGTTTATGACTTACCAGTCAGTGACAACAAGAAGAGAGAATGGATAAATCAAAAAGCCCTCTTGTAAATTAATGGATTTATTGTCTTCTTGCCCTCAGTTAACGATTTAAAGAAAAATCCAATGACGTCTGTAGCCAAAAATGGATGTCTAAAATACTCCAAAGCAAAACTGCTGTATTGCAAAGATTGCTGTTAGAACCCTCAGCAGGAATGGTCCTTTACTTGTCAGTTGTTGGGCACCTCTTATGAATGGAACTGGGGTTTAGGAGGCCTTCACACACCAAATTCCTGTGTTTATACTGTGAAACATACACATGCTAGCTCTTTTAAGCAGCATACTTTGATTAACGATACTTCTATTTTCTTAGTGGATCTTCTACATTCCTCTTTTATAACAAAAGACTTTGAGTCTTCTGTTACCATCAAATTCTGTGTTTGTCTTCATACAATTGAATGTTTAACTATTTCAGTAAGTATTTCTGATTTTTGTGGCAAATACTTCATGAATATAAAATTTAACAATTATTTTGTTTGGTTTTGTACACAGAGGAAATTATTTTTTAAATGGTAGTGAGTTGTTATTCAAGATTGATTTTATAATCCGTACAGCTTTCAAGAATGAGCACATTTAAGAGTTTTCTTTTAAACTCTTAAGCAGATGACACCAGCAAAAAACAAGCATTTAATATCAAATTATATCAAGTATAGAGGTTACTTTCCGTTCAGAGTTTTTCATTGATTTAGATTACATCATGTAAAGGACTGGAAAAATATTATTTGATTACTGTCATTCTCTGAAAAACAAATGTCTGTATGGGCAGACGTAAATGATTGTCCTTATAAGTAGTTCTGAGGTGCTTTCCTTTTTTCCTCCTGGCCCTTTCTCTGCTTGAGTCACTGGAGAATGATTTCTTGAGATTTCCCTAGTGCAAGTGAACGAACTATGAAACAACTTTATTTTACCTACAGTATTTCAAACAGTACAAACAAAAAAGAACGGTTATCACAGTTTATCCCTATTTTACATCTAGAATTTGATCCATTTGAAGATGACTCTAATGGGTGATCAATCTTTACCTTCCTCTCAAAGCTATTTGAGCATGCATTCATGCATACATTCATTCTTCTGCTGGGAATAGTACACACGGAACAATCAAAGCATAATGTGCCAAATACTGCTAGTTTGGGGTTGCCATGTCACAAATCCTGACTGAAAAAGAGAGGATCCATATATTAAATGTTAACTTTCTTTAAAGATGCTTTCATTCTTCTGAAATTCTTTAGTAACCAGCTCGAATATTAAATAGATGGTGGGCTGTCTTTATCTCATAACTGGAATAAAATAACAGTTTTCCACATAGCTGCTTACAATAAGTCATTGAAATCTGAGACCATTCCTGACTATTCATCCTAAATATCCCAGGGTTAGCGTGGTTAAGATGAACTGTGCAAAAGAACAAGGGAAACCAGGGCTCTCTATAGGAAAAAAAATATATGAAGAAAGTGATTCTAGAGTTAAACTTTGACAGAATCATTGCAGCTGGAAGGAACCTTCTGAGATAATCTAATCCATCCCCATTGATCAAACAGGCCTGGTTGGACCAGTTGTCCAGGACCATGGAAATTCCACGGCTTCTCTGGGCAGCCTGTGTGTTTGGCCTCATCTTTTCTCCTCATCTTTTCTCCTGTCAAAACTCCAAATCATTGCAGCCTTAGATGAATAAAATGCCTGTATCTAGTAGGTGAAAGAAGAAAAATAAGAGCAAAAAAGCCTGCAAGTCTTCACAGAATCATAGGATGGTTTGAGTTTGAAAGGACCTTAAAGACCATCTACATTCTAAACCCCCTGCCATGGTTGGGGACACCAACTCTACTGCCTTTCTCTTCCCCTTGGAAAAAAAAAAAGTGACATCTTTATTGAGTTTGAAACAGCTTTTTCTTCTTGTTTTTTGTCTTCTAATATTCTTGTTTCCTCACCTTTTCTAAATGTTGCTGGAAATGCTTGCACTGGCAGCAGGGTAGATGCTGTCAATATTAGAATGTGTCCACCATGCTGTATCTGATGTACACAAAAGCAGCAATTACTGAAAGGAATCAGTAGATAGAATGTTTGACAAAGAGTTCTACGCAATTGTTTTCAGCTTCAGAGGTTTCAAATCACCACCATATATTCTGGATTGTTTCCAGCTTTTGCATTCTTTGGAGTGTATCTCTTGCTGACAGAGTACTCCTCCTGTTCTACTTTTGTGTGCTTCTGGTTAATAACATGGAGATTAAACATCCTGTCTCTTCCATGGTGCTCAGGAGATAACATTTTCCGATTTTGCTTTGCAGTCCAAAAACGTGTTGGAGCCAGTCCATTGAAAACCTCAAAGTACAGAAGAAAAATTTTACGTGGTGACATCACATTGACAGCAGCATTTGTGTCTTACTTCGGACCCTTCATAAAACGATATCACCAGGAACCTAAGGGACATTTTGTCATTCTTTCTCTAAAGGTAAAAAAAGTAAAATATTCTGTACAAAATGGGAGTCTCCAGTGAAGCGTATAGTTTGTTAAAGTTGCTGTCTTTCAAAAATTTGAAGTACAGATCTGTATATAAAAGTGCCTCTTTGAAGGTATTTGTTTTCCAGGACGTGTATATATGTGCATGTATATAGATAGATATATAGATATATAGATATATAGATAGATAGATAGATAGATAGATATTGTGTGTGTGCACGCAGGCATACTTTCAGCAGATTACAGATATCTTCTGAGGGAAATGAGAGAGAGAGGTTCTGTGGCAAAAAAATGTCCCTTCCCTTTCCAATTCTTAATGCCAAAGTCTGTTCTTTGTGACACCTTTGTAACAGCAAATGCTGTAAAAATGATAGAGCTGTACAGAGAGACCAGTTCTGCTTAGTTTCTCAGCTCTAGGAAGAGCATGTAGTTATGATGATCCCCATTTTTCTGCACACGGAGGAAACCATGATAGTACTCAGTAAATGCATAGAAGTTCTAATCCTTAGAGTTGTGTCTTACTTTTGAAGCTTTAGACCATTCCTTTCTTTCTTAGTGCAAATGCTCCTCACCCCTTCCTACTTGTTTCCTATTTCTTATGTGCATTATATCGTGATTAATGTCATTTATTCTCAGAAACATGTGAAATGGGCAGCACTTACCTTGTTTTCATTCATAGATCTGTGACACAGAAGGTGCACTGGGTTATGAAAACCCTCTGGAAACACAGTTAAATCCAACTTCGAGTCTCCAAGGTCAGCACTCAGAACTGTGGGGACATCTCTTTGTAGATGTTTGTTTTGTGCTAGAGTTTAACAGTCACTAATTTGTGTAAAGCTTTCCTTTACCTGAAATCTGTCCTTTTCCACCAAAAACTTGTTTGCAGATAAAATCCTTTCTCAGAAACCTCCTTCTACCTTGCAGCCTAGTTTCTGATAGGTAGAAAAAATTCCCCTGTATATTTTCAATAGTAGGAGTCTGAAAATAAATGTCATTCTTAACTCTTTTAAGACTCTTCTTAAATGGATTGAACATTTTTATGAAAATAAAAATAAACCGTACTGTGATGTTTTACTTTTTAAGATGCTTTCACTGAACAGCAGTGAGACAAAATACCTCATTTTGGTTTTGACTATTTTCCTGCAAGTGAGGAGGAGTGGAAAAGAAGAGAAAAATACACATGAAAAGTAATGTTAAAATAGATGTTTATTGATAGTCCTCTACAGAAGGAAAAGTAAGTAGTTCTATGTCTTTAAGTAGCAGCTTTGTGCAGATACAGTGACAATAGATGTATCTATATATGCAGATATTTTTTGTGCATTGTGTGAAAATTAACATTAGGATCCCTGATAATACCCCTATTGTTTTTCACAAGGAAGTACTTCAGCTCATGGAAATTTTTGTATTGGTTGTCTTAGAGCCCAGAGATAAAACAAATCATGTTTTCAGTCTTTTGATATATTTAGATGAATGTGTTACACATGGGAGATAGAAATGTTGCATGCTTGCAGAGGGGAATGCATGCCTGCTGGGACCTTTTTGCTTGTGTTTTCAACACACTCATCAAAAGTGAGGTTTATTTGGGGCTCAGAGATTAAAATCATGAGTTAGACAATTTAAGGTGGTATGTGTTCTGTAATAGTATGGTAACTATGACGCTGTGCCACAGAAACTGCACTAGAGGTATGGTGCCATTCTTGTAACTAATAATTGTGCAAATTTGGCTCAACTTAAATATCTTTTAGTGCTTTTCATTATAAATAACTAGCAGATGTACATGCTTTTTTTTTGTTTCAGTGTTCACTTTTAAAAGAAACTCCAGTCTAAAAGCCAGCACCGAGAACGAGACGTTTAGGGAAAAGGAAAATTTTGATGGAAGAGTTTGTAAGATACTTCTGAATGGAGGAGAAGATAGTTCAGACTTAATAATGATGATGCAGTGTTTTCCTTTATTTATGGCTTTTGAATTCAATCCAAAAATCACTAATAAGAAAGCCTGGAATAACACCATGAAGGAATTGGTGGGGGTTGACCCTTTGCTTCAGTAAGGAAAAAATTAATTCCAGTCATCTGGTATAGCTCTTCTATTATGCTTCCACCAGCCTCTTGTTTGTTTCAAATAACTTATTTATTCATTCTCTCTTACTCTGTTTTTCTGCATTAGGCATTTCCCTTCCCAGCTGTACCTGTTTGGTAAGCACTGATTTCAGATGTCCCATTTCTGTTTTACTTCATCTCCTTGCAAGTGCCTGTGAGGGGCTGGCACCCAACAAGCGTGGCTGTGAGATGGCTGCTCTGTGGCAGCCTCCCCCTTAGTGCGGGGGCACTCACGCGAGAGCATTGCTGCAGCTGGTGCCCCACAGGGAGCTCCACGGCTGCCTCTGCCCCCGGAGATGGCCCCATTCTCTGCCTTTTGAGTGAACTGAACTATATTAATAAGATGCCATGGGAATCCTGCTTTTATAATTTTTTTTTTTTTTGTGGATAAATACTGATTTATGTTTCAGAAATAGCTGCTCAAGAGCATACGTAAGCATTGAATTTGCAATATCAGAATACACTGAAATGTATAATACATGGTGCATTTTTAACTTTATTGAACTATAAATATTTTTATGAAGTAAATGTCTTAAGAGAAAACACTTTTTAAAAATCTGTTATAAATATGATAAACTGCTTCTCGTCACATTTCCTAGTACTTTCTTTTCATCTGAAACTCCACAGGGATCCTCCTTACTTTTCTGCCTTACTTTAATTTATATCCCCCCAGTTATCTTGTGCATTGCACTGAGTCATGTCTTGCTACTTGGTAACCTTGCTGGATGATTATATTCCACTCTGATTCTAAGGTTCCCGTTCCCGTGGCAGGGGGGCCTGGACCCGATTGCCACATTGACGGATGATGCTACAACTGTGGCATGGAGTAACGAGGGTGATAGGATGTCAACAGAAAATGCCACTATTCTAACAAACTGTGAGTGCTGACCTCCGATGATGGATCCCCAGCAACAGGGAATTAAATGGATAAAGAATAAATATGGAGCTGACCTTAAAGTCATACGTCTAGGACAGAAAGGAGATGTGCACGCTGAAGAATTGGCTTTCATGTTTACTGCCTTCAAGTTCCTCTAATTTTCGTAAGGGATTGGCATTTGTTGAAACGCACTTACTTAAAGAATTGAAATATTACAACGGTTCTGCTTATTTATCCATAGCATCATTTTCCTTTTAAAATGGTGCTTGAAAAGGCGCCCTTCTTATGTTCTTTTCAAGTGTTGAGGAGGAAATGAAGTGGAGGTTGAGGTGCACTTCTTGTGAGGGTCAAATCACTTTTTCAAGAGCTAAGGTGCAAAGCCTGATGATAAGACCTCACTTATACTCTGCAGTTTGGTCAGCAGAACACAGCGTGTGCACCTCACATGTCTGTGCAGCATTCAAGGCAAAAGCCAATATTGGGTCATTTCCTGGTAAACAAACATGTTTTAATTCTTATTGTTGTTACTGAATTATATGAAGCTGATAGCACTAGCATGTAACTGATCTCTTCATGCATTTTCTTATCTTTACTTAGATTTAGGGAGGTAATGCTCTGTTTCAAAGGGCTTTCAGAGTTTATTTTACTAAATTCCAGATATAATACACAATTACACAACACAGTAAATGGTCATAGTAATGCCTGATTTTTAAAATAGGTCTTAATCATCTAGCCTGTCTGCTCATTTGAATCAGCTCTTTTCCCTCATCTGTCCTGGTTTGTTTTTCACTCTTTTTTCAGCCCTCAAAAATAATCATGATTTTTCATTCACGCTCAGTAGTACCCTGCTCCATGAAGCTATATCGTCAGCTTACTTACCTTGCCATTATTATCTTCTCCTTTTTCCATGCCCATGGAAACAGATTTCTCCCAAGTCATTCAGATTCTAACACTTCAGAAAGTGTTTATAGTTTAGATGAGGATATACCAAAAGCTGTTACACAGGAACACACACACACACACACACACACATATATATATATATATATATGTTCCCTCAGCATCTCTGTGTCAGTTCCAGTGTCTTCCATTTCGGGCTGTACCCTCATATTTGCTTATAAGAAAAGCCCCAGCAATATATTTTTTGTTTAATATGAGGAATAAAGAGAGCATAGGTAGAAAGATGTTGAACTCAAAACTGTCAGAATATTAAACACTGGGCAATTCTTTGTGAACAGTTTTCCAT
>VZRQ01010237.1:444544-495392 GCA_013397975.1 Machaerirhynchus nigripectus | reverse complement strand
GGGGGGGACTAGGGGGGTTATGGGGGAAGGAATTCTATTATTCAGGTAAAGTTTTCTGAAGACCATTGGAAGAGCTTTAGCTTTTAATGAGACTGTACTAATGGAAAATGTGTGCCTCTATTGATCCCATGCTTGATCCTCTGCTTGGAAGACATACAGTTAAAAAGGGAAGGTACGTGTGCTTGAGTAATCAGAATTTTTCCATGACAACTGGATCTATATTGCTTTGATTGCCACATTTTTCTTAGTGCTTCAACTCTTCATGAAACAAATTATTTCTTTTTAAAATGCAATGGCAAAACCTGGTGATGAGTAGATATTAAAATGTTAGTATCTGCACCTGATTAGATAGCAAAATTATGTATGTTCAGTTTCCAAGCTGGACTCAAAATAATATACAGATGTGTGTTTCTCAAACTCAAGTAGAACTCTACTTTTTTACTCCAAAAAAGGAATAAAACAAGGTAGAGCATATATTTTAATTTGGCTTAAAAGAAAGGAAAGTATTTCCTTCCCGTGTTAGGCATCTAGAGCAAGAGGGAAGGCATTGGAAATGACAGGCTAGATTTGGATTTAACAATATAGGGTTTTCTAGCTGGAATATCAGCTTGAGAAAATTGTTCCTTCACTATGCTATAACTGGTTTTTGGGCCACCCCATGAAATAATGAAGTGGTTTATAAAGGAAAAAAAACCCCAAACGAACAAACAAACAAATATATTGGAAAGTAAGGCAAATGGGGAAGAACTGATATGGTAGAACACAGGGCAGAAATAAGTAGTCCAGAGATGGGGAGGTTTTACATTGGTATCGCTGCCAACCTCCCATGTATCAAACCAGTCCAGCTGATGCTGGTCATGAATTCATCAAGGCAGATGTCACACTGGTGTTAATTCCTGCTCAGTTCTACCCAGAAACCTGCTCTGCTAGCACCAAAACATGCCCATTTTTCATGCCTGTGCTCCGAATACTCACATTCAGGGCCTGTTCTGGGCTCTCCCTCCTGAGGAAAGGGTGAGCTCCACGCCAGAGGTCTGCAGCTGCGCATTCCAGTAAGACACTCAAACAGGGTAACACAAGGCTGAGTTAATGAGTTTCCTCTGTTCTGGCACAGCAGGAGTGGTAGATGGTACAAGGGAAGGTAGCCTTATGTT
The DNA here is from genome assembly GCA_013397975.1 of Machaerirhynchus nigripectus. NCBI lineage: Eukaryota > Metazoa > Chordata > Aves > Passeriformes > Dicruridae > Machaerirhynchus > Machaerirhynchus nigripectus. The sequence continues at coordinate 494,238 of VZRQ01010237.1, read as the reverse complement.
CTGACCTTTTTGGGGTGATGTCTGTGAATCTCATCTTTCATTCCCATGCCCCCTTTCTCCCTTCTATTTTGAAAAATTGTCAAACTTAGAAAATATAATTCAAAATATTTTCTAAGATATAATTTAGATACCTTTAGATACACATTTTCAGGATGCTAATTGGGAAAATAAAGGAGTTTGTGCATGGTGCAAGAGAATTTCAGTCTGTGATATTTCTTCCATAACTTTTCACAAAAACTTCGGATGAAATTGTTGAGTCCTCAGTGCAGATGTCAGCCTAAAGAATAATGTTGATTTGTGGTTGCTCAAGAGTAAACGTGATAAAACTCATTAAATATTTCATCTGCTGAACTGAAATGCCATGTCATTTTTTCTGTTCAAATGTGTATTTATTTTTAAGTCTGAAAATGTTCCTCTCTTTTATTCTTGTTTGCAAGCAACACATCAACAAGCTGGATTTTTCATGTTGGAGAATGTGATGTTTATTCTGATATAAAGCCAGACATACTCCTGAAGCATTTCGGGATGGATCTCAAATGTTAGTCAAAGAGTGGTTAGAGTGCTGGCACAGCTTCACATTGCCAAAAGTGAAAATATGAAAAAAATTATAAATAAAGAAGTTATCTTATTTTGCCCAAATTGCCCTTTTTAAAGCTTTTTACAGCATTTTTTCCCTCCTTCACCCCCCACCCATCCTTCAGGCATTGGTGCCTGCACAGAAATCTGAGCAGTAAAAACAGCTCAAATCCCCTTGTATACTTGAAGCTCCTGGAAGATGCAGTCTTGCCCTGCACTGTGAGACCTTGAAATGATCCCCCTTTGTTGCATTTTTCTACAACTGTATTTGAAGTATGTCAGAGTATGAGCATACAGTTTGCTTTTCAGAATCCATAGTGTAGAAACGCTACTGAAAATTAGAACTATACTGGTCTAAAAGAGAGATCCGAATCTTCACAGGCTAACAGACCTTTAAGGCATGAGACAGAGAGATGTGAAACAACAGAAAGAATTTGGATTGAAAAGGAAAAGGCTCACAGCAATGCAGTTTTGCATTTATTTAGCAAAGGCTTCCACGAAGCACAATGAAGCTGTGTACATGGACACAAAAGCAAATATATGAAGCTATTCAAAAATAGCTTCTTCTGCCAAATACTGTAGGCAGCATTACATGACCTGTCATTCTGTGCCTGATTGAAGATGTACAAGTCACCTTTGAGGGGCACTTGTGTGTGTGCGTGTGTGTGTGTGTATACATACACATACACACCACAGTATATATATACACCCACACAATATATACCCCATTTATTACCAGATAAACAGAGTTTGCCTCATTCTCGATTCATTTCTGTCATTTGTTTATTTTAGTAGTTCTGTCAGGTACTTTGAATTTTTTTTTCCCTAATAAAGAAAGACTAGAAAGGTATTTGTGATAGATATGGTGCAGTCCAGTAGTTGAAGTTCATTAATAATTGGAATGTTGCAGAGTATGAAGTAATGAATACTAATTACTCCTTTCATGTCTGACAGCACCCCATGGACCAATACATCAGCCCAGACTTTAATTTGGTTCTAGTAATGGTTTCATCAATAGTACATTAATTCTGTGTTTGAAAAGATGTACAGTTGAACCTGACCCACACAGTAGATACCACTGTCATAAAATGGCCACATACTGACAACAACTGGATAATTACAAATAATTAAATCCACTGAGCTTCAGACAATCCTAATTTTAAGTAAAATATATCTTATCATATCAATCGACAGAAAGCATAGCAAGGGAGATCTATCAACTTGCACTCCTTCCAAAGCAAATTTACTAGCCTGTTTATTAGAGAACTTGCTGATCTGTGAAACACTTCATAAAAGTACCTCTCCCCTTCCTTCTTTGCAAGATGGTGCTTATATTGCACTCATGGATATTCTGTAACACCAGTTCCTGGTATTGTTCCTGAATGAAGCCTGCAAAAGAAGTCCTCAGCCTTGGAGAACTTCAAATAGATAAATTTATATTTTCCTCAAAACCAGGTGACCACAGGGTGAGCTAAAGGTACTTATTATCTCTGAAAAGCAGACTTCATGTTCAAGTGCCTTAGTATATATTTAGAAGCTAACCAAATTTTAGGTGTCCAAATTTGTATACATTTTTATATAATTTTGGAGCCACAAAACTGCTCAGTTGTTTCTAATACACTTTAGACTGTGGCCTTATGTTCAAAATGGCTTTAAAATGCTACCATTTTTCTTAAAATATTTCATGATATTTGCTTTGAGAAGCAGAACAGAAGGAAAAGTAATCAAGTAATTTTAAGAAAATCTCAGTTGTAGTACATAACTTTATGTAAACATGGCATAAGAAAAAAAAATAAGTAAAATTTGGGTGCAACTTATTAGCAATGTATGCAGAAATGATTCAAGATGCAAATATTTAGATTTTTTTTGAGTGGATAAATCGAGGCATAAAAGTAAACAGGTAACAATTCTATATGGTGTTGGATTGTGGCCCTTACCTGCTATAAGAGGAACAATGCCATTGAATAGGCTTGGTATGGATGGCCCCTAACATTTGAATTTTACCTCTGTGTTTGAATTTTACCTCCGTTTCCCCAGCGCCACTCTTTTGGCAGTCACTGGCTATGAACATTAAGTATAACAGATCAATGTGATTTTGGCTCATAGGAGAGAAGACAGAGGAATAAATTCCCTGTTCGTAAGGCTCCTATTTGCATTTGCACGAACTGCTACGCTTGCTGAACTCCTTCGTGCAGTTACAAAGAGGTAGTCATGTCTCTTCAGCTGCAAGATTAGCTTATTAAAAGATTTTTTAAGATGTCTTGAAACTTGATTTATGCGCAAATGTAGCTTGTATGAACAAGTTTCCATTCTTATGAGGCATGACTATTAATCATAAAAAAGCAAGAAAATTTGCTCTGTTTCTCCACAGGGAGAAGCTTTCCTTGCCTTGAACGTCTCGCCAGCTGTGCAGCTTCAAGGCAGTGCTTTTCCCACTGAACTAGTTTGACCAACTTGCACAGTTTGCCTACTGAGATTGCCTAGTAACAGCTGCATTCTGCACTTGTTTTCACCTGATTTATTCAGCTTCACTCTCTACATTACTTGTTGGGGTTTGCAAGTCAGTTCCAGAAGCTTTTAATTTTAAGCAGCAGGAACTGAATGAAGGCTCCTCTGGAAAATGTGTTTATCCCTCTTTCTTCCCACTGAAAAAATATTGTTTCCCTTTCCTTTCCTGTCCAAAAATTTATCACTTTTTTCATTCTTGCTGAGTTGATCCAAAACATCTCGCTACAGGAAGCTATCCTACCACTCTGCCATTTAGAGTTACGGTGTGTTTTGGGGAACATCTGCCCCGAAAGGTACGCTTTAATTTTGTGTTGCATGAAAGCGTCTGCTAAGAAAAGATTTTGCATAAACTCTCAAGCCATTTCATTATATGTTCCTACAGTCATGTTCCTACATTCAAAATTTCTCACCTTCATGATTTCCTCTCTTTGAAAGAGCTGGGCATTGTTACCTTGTGCAGAACACACACATGGGAATTGCAGGTCTTTGTGTCAATCAATCAAGTTTGGCAGATCAGACAAGATGTTCCACTAGCCCCAGTCTTCTCATAGCTGAGTGCTCATGTTATCGTCTGGGATTTATTTGGTTTTATATTTGCTTTTGCTAAAAATAAATTACACTCAAGGCATATACAGGTTTTTTAAAGCTTAGTAAATCCTTTTTGAATCCCTTAATCTACTTTATTTCAAAATCTATGAGAATTTCAACAGGAAAAACAACTAATGGGGAACAATCTAATTTACTTTGTTTGTTCTTAAATACCAGGGAGCTAGCACTCACATGAAAGATGCTATGTCTATTCCTAGGTAGAGTGGTGCATTAGTTCCAGCCATTCTATCTGCCCCAGCTGATGGAATAGGATATTATGAAGAAAACATTGCCAAAATTAGAATTTGAAATTTGTTTAGAAATTTCTTTGGTGACTATTTTTTGATATTACTTCTATCATGGCCTTCCATTATTCATGCCTATTTTGCTGTATTTCTTCATAATCCAGAATTAACCTCTAAACAGATATGTTTTACTGAGAAAAATGAAGTCATCCTACTGGGTTCCCCACCTCCCTGTTTATTGTTGTTGCTTATACTCTTGAGCCGTGCCAGAGCAATAACAAAACATTTCTTTTTCCCAAATTTGTAATTAACTGAAAACCTACAACAGCTGCAGTAATAAAACCCACCAAGTCATTATGTAGGTTTTGCCTTTCATAGGTGATAATCACAGAAATTGGTTATTTATTGCTTCTGTGAATTGAGAAGTCCTAAAGGAAATAATTTAATCCAGAACTCTAAACCTTGATATAATTGCCTCACAGACGTTCTGAAACATAGTGTGACTCCCTTAGCAAAGGTTTTTCTTCTGACAAAGCAAATTGAAGAAATTGTCTTTTGTCAGATCTCATTTCCTCTGTGTGTGTGTGTCTTGAAAGCAAAGCAAGATTGCTTTCTCCATGTCAAGCTCTATAGTTTTGTTCCTTCCAGCTGCAGCCAGTTTTGAAGGCTGTGGAAAGACCACGTTGCAGAACTGGACAGTGAATTCATGTCCGCCTGAGACAGGTTGTATAATCTGAAGGATATGACCATATGGCTGAATTATTGCAGTATTATACAAGCATAATCCTGGAAAACCCACCTTTAGTAGTTTGCATGGCAGTATTATACAATATACGTCTGATGTTGAGTTTTGTAGAATCATGGGTTTCCCAGCACTAGACATAGTACGTTTCCTTAAGGAATTCACTTTAAGTGTATCGTAAGCAACTCTCTTTTCTTCCTTGTCCCTGGTGAAACGTGGAAGGGTCTCAGCACACCATTTCATTTAGATTATATCTTCTGGCTAAGGGCATGTCAGAAGCAGGCAGGGGTCTTAAGAGCTGAGACCTATGTGCCTGGCTCTGGCAAAGACCTGGGATAGCCCATAAAAAAATCAATGCTAAAATTTCTACAGAAAATACTTGTTTTATTCATGTTCTGATGTGACTTTCATAAATTGCATTTTAAGTGTTTAGTATCTATGCTAATGCAATCACTTTGAAAATTGAGTTAACAAATTCTGATTTGAATTTTATGAAAAGAGCTTGTCTCTACCTGTGTTCCATGTTATAAATGTTCTACTGACCCTTTTTAAAACAGAGTTTTATTACTAATATTTGAATCTCCTTTCTTGGCAGAGAACATTCAAAAGCATTGCTGTACAGAAAGTACTGGTTTTGTGCTCACGTGTGGCAAGTGAATCCTGAAAATTGACACACTGTGCAAGTCACTGACAAAAAGTTGTGTCACTGGGTCACACCAGACCAGACACATGGCACACACTGTAGTCTACAAGCAATCTTTCAATTATTTTGGTTCTGTGCCACCAAAGGTAAGAAGGTGAACTTCATGTTGCCTCACTGCTGGGCTCCAAAATGGTACTTCAGCAGTAGCAGTGTGGCTGTAAAGGACAGGCTTCGCCCCTCACTGAAGATAAGGGATCAGAAGATGACAGCTCTTCAGTAAGGGATTTCAGTAAATAAAAGGTGAACCTAGTATAACTCATTCTTTCATCCAACAAATAATTAATTTGGAATGAAACATTTAGTAAATTACCTTTAAAAAAACATTATTTTTGTTGTTTCAGTTGCTAGACACTCCCTCTCCTCTAGTCTATCCATTTGTTAGAAATATACATCCCTGCTTAGTTCTTTAGGCTATATGTTTAAGGAAATTGTAGTAATAGTTCTTTAGGCTATATATTTAAGGAAATTATAGTAAAAACTAACAAGTACCTCATTGGCATTTGTTTGAAAACTTTGCTAAGCTTCTGGTAAGTAATGATGATAGACATTTATCCCTAAGCCACAGACTCTTTAGGACAGCAATGAATAATCTCCCTGTGTCTGCTCTATATGCAAATGAAACTACACCAATTAAGAAATACTCTGTGTATTCTTCATATACTTTTAGTGTGTTCAATCATCCTCATTTCATTTCTTAAGTTGCAAGCACTTGAAGTTTGGGTTGTATGCATTTGCTGTGCTGCTGAGATCATACAGTACCTATTGTTTGCAATCTGAGATACTTACGAGGTTTTAATTTAGTGAGATCCCCAGTCTTGTGCATTTTATTCCTTCCCAGATGTACCAAGCTTGAAGACAAAAAATGTGAATTCAACAGGAATTTTCATCTCATCCTTCACACTAAACTGGCTAACCCTCACTTACAAGCCGGAACTGCAGGCTCAGACCACCTTCATTAATTTCACTGTCACCAGGGACAGGCTGGAAGAGCAGCTGTTGGCTGAGACTGTTATTGCTGAAAGGCAAGACTCACAAAAACATAAGGTAAGGACTATATTTTGATTTGGCTGTTGCCTGTTCTGAGATTTTAAAGGCTAGAATTGATACGTCTGTTTGAATCTACTGTACAGTAATTGTTAGTAGCCCATATTAGAAAGATTTTAAGAGTCTGCAAAGTGTAGAAAGTACTTCTACTAATTTGCTCAAATCTGTGCTCCCAAAGGGTTTGTCTTGACCTAAAGCTCTGCTAGAAATGAAATTTATTGTGATATTATTCCCACACTTTTCTCTACCGCTTGGTTTGCTCTGTGCATTGCATTTCATTTACAGTGCAGAACTAAAGCCCTCTGCAGTGCTTTGTGCTTCAGTGATCTTGAGCCGATAAGTGTAAATAAAATTTCATGCCAGTCTGTATGAGGATATGGTGGCACTGTTAGGAGCTAGGCATTTGGGTAATAACTCATAATTTATTCCTGCAAGGATGCAGTTCTGTGGCTGCCGCAGTCATACCAACGTTTAGTAACCTATGAGGAGAAATGCTTTTATAAGTGGTTATAGGAAGGACTTTGGGCAGACTGTAATCTGTGAGATAAAAGATTAAAAGAAAATACTTATGGGTGTGAAATGAATAACAAGAATACCTCCTATTTCTCTAGTGTGTCTTTCCAGTTATCTCATGTAATTAGCTAACTTCATCCACAAAGGTTTGCTCCACCTGTTTGAGGTACTGCTGCTCCATGCAAGGGCAAACTGGGTCAGGGAGTTTAATTACCCCTTGAAGAATGAAAGCCATATACTTGGGAATGCAGTCTGAAAACAGCTGTCCATTTACCTCTGCATCTGCACATGGTTCCACCCGGGACTTCATGCTTACAAGGCCTGTGTCACCCGGCGTTTTTGGTGTGAGTTAGAGTCTGATTGAGAGCTCCCCATGAGACTAGTCAAGCTCTTGCTCTGTCAGAAGCAGAGCAGACTGTGACGGTTTTCCCGCTCTGTTTGCTGCCAAAGTGAGGTTCTCCAGCCTTGTGCTCTTCTCTGGTTTTCTCAGCTGCCACATAGATTACCACTTGCCATCCCTGGCAAGAGCACAGTCCCTTTGTGTAGTCTCAGGAGGAAGGACACTAGGAGAGAGATAAAGTTCTAGTCCATGACGACTTAAACTTTCTTGCTTTGGGAGTCCAGAACCTTAGATCTAGTACACTGGGACAGAAAGTAAACTGCCCTTTCAGCAATTAAATCAACTGATGTAATTAAACAGAAAGTGTAGCTCAAAAATGCTATAAAACATTATCTCTTACTGTGGTTGTTTAAACACAGTGTTTTCGTTCCCTCTGCTAGTCACTCATCACCAAGCAGCAGAACGGTTTCATGACTGAGCTCAGGCAGCTGGAGGATGACAGGCTGCTCAGCCTGTCAGCTGCCAAGGGCAGTCTCCTAGACTACAGTGAACTTGTCTCAAAAATCAAACCAGCAAAGTCAGCTGCAGCAGAAATACAACCCAAGGCAATAACAACTGACCTGTTCCTAACAACTTAAAGTCCCCTGTAAAATGTCTATTATTAATTATTTTAAGTCTAACGTTTCTATGAGATAGAATAGGAATAGTCAAATTGCTGTCTGTCCAGAAAGGGCTGTCCTCCCATATTCACATTTTCATATCTATAATATGTAGTTGTCACATGTTTGATTTTATTTAGGCACTTGAAATAGTACTCATAAAAATTAATAAATATCAGCATGAAATTTGAACAAATGTGTGCCATGTTTTCACAGGTAAACAGGCATATTGCTGCAGAGGACAGTTATTCCCTAATGTTTGTCTAAGATAAGAAGCTCACTTCTTTAAATATTTGCAACTGTCTGAAGTAAAGTCAGTTTTCTAGACTATATCCATATTTTCTTCTGTATGGATAGGAATATTTTGGAAATTGTGTGCGATAATCGTGGCACATTAAAAAATAAATGAGACAACTGCCATCATTCAGATAGCTGAAGCCAAAGAAAATGAAGTTCAGGATAACATGACAAGAGAGTATTACAGACTGACAGCCGGAAGAGCATCCATTCTGGGAGTATCAGCCTGGGCAGTGTCAGCTCCATCTACCGGTTTTCACTGTAGGTAAAAATGTCTCTTGCTGACTTGGTTTCAAAGTGCAAGGAACAGAATTCTGCCTCCAGCAGTGATGCCTGATACATTAGTTATTACTTGTACCAGATGCTTACATTGGCAGGGCTGCATGTCTGAGGAAAAGAGAACACGATGTGATCTCCTGCTGGTCTGTAACACGGTACATCCCCACAGGGCTCTTTGTTGGCTGCCTCCCTTCTGACAGTGTTTTCTGACTGTGCTTGCAAAAGTTTACCTTCCTTGTGTTAAGCCATCCCATAGGGCCGGGAAGGAAGATTTTGGAGGAATTCTGTATAAACAATCCCCCATCGTAAATCTACCAAATGATCTAACACTGTGAGTCAGGGAGATCACCCACCACAAAATTACCAGCCTGCTTAAGTGAGAGAGTCTCCATGCTGAGTTAAATAAGGAAGCAGGAGATATTGCTGTTTGCAGCCCTCACCCCCAGTTCGCTGAAACTTTCCTTTAAAAGCCTCTTGTCAGCCTCTTGCATTTCACACTGCTTAGGTCAGCTCTTTGTAGGAGCCTGTAGTAAGAAACTGATTCTCTTATGAGTAGAAAAGCAAAAAAAAAACAAAATTCAAATGAATAAAAATAATTGTGCTAACTTTCAGACGCTCAATGCATCTTCCACAAAGCAATTAAACAGGTTGAAAAATCAGGGGATATTCAGTGTTGTATCTCTAACCTGAGAGAAGCTGTCACGTATTCAAGCTTTCTTTTCACAAGCCAAGGACTTTTTGAAAATTATAAGCTCATTTCCTGGCCCAAATGGCTTTTCAGGTGAGGAAAAATTTTCATATTGGGGATGCTGACATTTACTGGATTTGCTGTTTCTTCTTGGTAAGGCAATGCCTGTGCCCAAACCCTGTGGTTGTGCAGTTTCTCACACAGGGTGACTGCTGCTTCAGTATCAATAACAATTGCAGAAATCCCAAAGATGCTACCATGTCATTATTTTCATTTAAAATGCTGCAATGACTTAATGAAGTAGGTTGAGGATAAACAGCATGACTTAGATGCTTGCAGTTGGATAATTAGGGTCGATATTGATCTGGTATACAAAGTAGAAGTATGTAATACATACCCAAATAACATTCAGGCTGTTGTTTATCCTTTTAATTTTAATAACTGTATGCCCGGGAAAAAGTCAGGGCTCAGGTGTACTGGGAGGCAGAGGTGTCTCTGAAGCAAGTCTGATGACCTTTTTCTATTTTGTATGCTGTCAAGGTTCTTCTAAGTAGTAAAGAGATAGAACTCCTTGAATTGGATTTCCTTTTTCAGTTCAGAGTTGAACACAAAAGAGTCCTGTTGACTTTTTAACTACTCAGCCATGGAGTACCTACCATTAGAGTAGTTTGGGGAAATTGCTTTTCAGTTCTAAATCTTTTTTTGTTATTATTTCTGGACACGTGCCTCAACTAGACAATTTCAGACATTCTACTATAATTTTTTAGTAGAACTAGTGATGTTTTCAAAGTGGAGTTTTCTTTACTGTTTGAGTGCCTTTTTCCTTAGACATCACATACTGTAGCTCGTGAGGAAATTCTGTTTTGCTGTAATTTGTCTACTCCCCTAAAAATAGAATTTTAACTCTGTGCCAGTCCTAACTGTAGTAAATGACGAACACAGGGTTTCCAGTTTGTCATATCCAGATGTTTAACAGCAAGCAGACAATGGCAATACCAACCAAAGTAAACTCTTACCAATAATACTATTTTTATGTGTGTGTGCTTGTGTGTATAGATATGTAATTCAGTATTTTAAAGCAAGTCCTGAGTCCCTTGGTTGCACTCGGGTTTTTTACATACCTCAGAAATTATCAGTGTCATCCTGTTTCAGTCACGATGCAAAAGGTCCAGCATCTGTATTTGGCTTGCTTCCAGGCTATGGCAGTGATGGATGTGTTCAGAGGGGCAGGTAAAGATATTTAAAGATCCACCAAGAAATGGAAGAAGTGGGTGGACTTAAAATATCCAGAAAAGGAGAATTTCCCTGGGAGTAGACAAAAAAAAGCTCTTTTCAGAACTAATAATACTGTCCATCAGGACAGAATGTCATATGCTCTGAGGTACGAAATCTGAGGGTTCATTTTTCAGGGCAAGTGTGTGTGAGGGGGGTGCCTTGCATGTGTCTGAAAAATCCAGATCTTAAGAAAAAAGCAAATAACTTCTAAAACTGGGTGGTGAACCAGAATTTGAGATCAATTACCATGGTCCTTCACAGCCTGTTCTCCTAGTGAAAAGTTTATGAAGAGGTAGAGTGGTAAGACGTGAGTCACAGCATATTTGGAGACATGTGATTTTGATTTCTTTTAGATTAAATATAGGTACCTGAGGAGAACAGTCACTGATAAACAGGCACACACTAAGCTACCCTGTTAATAGCTAAAGATGTATTTTTCAGTGTTAGTTCTCATTATGGTATTAGAGCTGGTAGGTAACCCCACAGGATGACAGTTTTTCAGGTCTCCCTTTTGAAAATTCTCTGATACCAGGAAAGATTCTGTGTGTGTTCAGCTGTGAATACTGACACAGTTGTTTTCTGGTTGTACTGTTTTTGTCTTTTGATCCCAAGTGATGGTCTTATGGAGCTGTTGCTCCACACCCCACCACCACCATTTTCACCCATTTTTACATGACTTCTGAGAATGCAAATTTTATCCTGGCTATTTATTTTGCCCAAATGCCTTAGCTTTATGTGACAGTACTGCCTGCAATAATGAGGTCCTTTTCATTCAGAAGCTGCTGTTTGCTGTCACATGGCCACCATCCTGCAGGGAAATGAAAAAGATCATCTTCTCTCTTGCTTCACCACTTGCTTCCCTCTTGCCATCAGTTCACTCTCCTGATGATTTCTCTGATGAAATGACCATCGGTGTCAGATGCTCAAGTCTGAGAATGGTGCAGTCCTGAAGTACTTATCAAGACACATCTTTTGTGTTTAGATGCTGTTTTGTCATATGTATAAACTTTGTGGAGGAAAATCTTAGCTCAAGGTATGGGAAAAGCACAAGGATGGATTTAGCAAAATGCTAAGAAGAGAGCAGTGCAGCCACTCCTGTGTTTTTCATCCTGTCTTTGTGATTAGACCCGCTTGAAGATCATGAGACAATAGGTAAGCCTCTGATTTGCTTCTGGTTCAAGGATCACTTAACTGTCCTCCCATTAAAGAAAGAAAAATTGAGCTAGAAAGTGGAATGGGGCATGCGGTACTAGAAATGTAGATAAATTAATGTATGGTTATGTGCTTGTGTGTATGTGCTTCTACACATGTATGTGTAGATGTATTCTTTTTACTGAACAGAACAAAGCCTTCTGGATTCATCTGTCACTGGGATGGAATATGCATTACTGTGGGAAAATTGGGCACAGTTTATTTTCAGCAGAGGATGCAAGTTCTGAAGTTTCTTCCACCCCCACCATATTCATGGCAATGGGGTAGATGAAAAGTGTAAAGCCATAAGCACTACAGTATGAAGAAATTTTTAGAGCATTCCTCTGCTTGGCATAATGCGGGTTTCCTTTGTACTGTTTTCTACCTTTTGACTAGATGAGGGCCAGAGGGCAATTTTCTCCATGCTCATGTAATCTTGTGCCCCCTGTGACTAAATAATGGTCATTATACAAACTATATTCAATTGTATAGGGCTCTGTGGCTTTATACTTAGGATTACTATTCCCCACAGACAATAGTGAGAATACCAGGTTAATACAGCTGTGACCTCACTGTGCTCAATTTAAGCTCAGGCCTCACAAGGTGAGAGGCTTGTGCATTTACCCACTGAACCAATCAGTTAAAAAACTGATGTGATATCTACCACATGTTGCTCCCTTTTTCATGAGGGAATTGCTCTGTACCCCCCGTAAGAGTTTCTAAAGCTCAGTAACAATGCCGAGCATCTATCAAAATGTCAAAAGGTTCATTATCTTAAAACCAAGGGAACAGATTTCTGCAGGCTTTTTCTAATACCAGCAATAAGGCCACTCTTGAGAGCTTGCAATTTTGCTTGTTGAAATTGTAAGGGTTTAGTAAAGTGCTTCAGAGGAAGTAATATGCATTGCACAAGTGATAGTGAAATTAATGGGGGCATTATCCTTCTTTTTCCTTTCTGCTTTGCTAATTTTCCTATCTCCTCCCCCTCTGTCACTCACCCTTCCCCAATTATTTTTATTGCAGGCAAAAAGCTTGGGTTCACCATAGACTCTGGAAGATTTCATAACATCTCTCTAGGACAAAGGCAGGAGATGGTTGCAAAGGAGGCCCTGAAGAAAGCTGCCCCACATGGCCGTTGGGTTCTTTTCCAAGTGAGTGTCAAACTGCTTCTCTGATGGGGAATACCTTCTCAGCTGGAGGGATGTTCCCAGGACACAAAATACACGGTGGATTACAGCAAAAGTTCTAAACAGCTGATAATCTTGTTCCTTTTGCTTTTGGTTGTAACAGGATGAACATCATATTAATAGGGTGTATGTCATGTTTTGCTGAACAGTGCGCTCTCCCAGGAGGATCAGGAGAGATAAAACAGAAAGCCCCTGGTGGGTGGGTAGGACTGCCCTCAGGCACACTCTTCCCCCGCCTAATTAAGAGCTCCTATTCCATTCAGCAGGCCATAATGGAGACTTTAATGAAATGGGTCTGACTGTCCCTGGGGAAGCTGTATAATTAGTCCTGGAGTGCTGCTTTTCTGAGATAGCAGCCACGGCTTTGGCCAGCTTTGTATGGACCAAGAACCCACTCTGCAGCGGACAAAGAGATCTGTGGGGTGCCCTGGCAAGCCGTGGCTTCCCAGCACAGTAACAGAGCGAACAGGAGCACTGCAACCAGAAATGATACTGAAAAAATGCTCCCTCCCCAGTGTTTTAGGCTAAATAGCCAATGTGTGTATGTGACAACCTGTCAGCCCTGAAGCCAAACAGCAAATGCATGTTCCAGGCCTTGATATTAAGGTGGTTATGGGAATGGGGTGGTTCCCTCCTCTCCTGGTTTTGTCCTCAGCAGCCTGCTTTGTCTGCCAACCAGGTTGCCTGCAACAAATGAAGAGATGGGTTAGAGTCAGGGTTTTCTGATGGATAAAACAAAACCACCATGGGATTAGTGAGGGGCTCTGGTGTGCTAGGCACTGTGGGAGCATGCACAAACTGCCCCCTTTGTCAGCAAAGGAACTGGAAGAATCTTTAACCATATTTCATGTGAGTGAGCTAATCAGGCCAATCTGAAAACAACCATGCACAGAAATGTTGTGAAGGGAAGAGTCAAGTTGGTTTTCAGGGGAATTTCAGAGTTCTCAGCTGCTCTAGGGGCAGAATGAAAAAATGGGAGATGGCAGAGGCAGTGTTGTGTGTCTGAAACCACAGGGTTGGAAGGGGAACGTCTGAGAAGCTTCTGGTGTTACAGACCTGCTCCATTTTCCAGCCCTAATGCCTGGCTTCTGAGGGAGGAGAGAGGCAACAATTTTGCTGTGAAAGTTTTTGATAGTGAAGGCTTGTGGGAAGTCTGAAGGGAAACTTCATGGAGATTGGAGTTGGACCAAATCCCAAATGGCACTAAGCTAGCTAGAACTATTGGGATTTGGATGCACTCAGTGCTTCTCACACTTTAGTCTTCTGGGTTTGGGCCCAAAAACCCTGTAAGCTTATGTTTCAAAAAAATTTTGGAGCAAAAAGATGAAGTATTTTACTATGGATTTTATTGGAGGCTCGATATAATTAGATATTAAAAAGAAAAAACCAAACCAACCTACACCTGCTATTCTGACTGACTTGGGAAATACTTTAAAAATTACTTTGGCTTCAGATCTAGCAAAAGCAGTTGGCACAGTGGTTGGCAATCTGGCACAAGAAAGATTGACTTAATTTTTTTGGTATCAGTTTTAACTCTTCTGTCACTTGTAATTAATATCTCAAATTCAGACATCTGATATACTGAACGTTTTTGCTGTTATTATTTTTAGGCTTGAGTCACTTCCACCTTGCATCGGATGGATACAGCCTATATGAAAATTCAGGTGCCGCCAGGCTGCAATCATGTAACATGATATAAAACTCTCCCTCTCTTTCCATTCCCCTATTCTCTTTTCCACATGGCAAGGGACAGTTTGGGAATATTCCCCCCAGCAGACCTCATAATAAAGTACTGCAGAAGCCAGGGTGTGACATGTTGTATTCTTTGGCTGTAATTCCTCCTGTGCTGCATGGAGATTGCCAGTGCAATCAGCAGGTTCTGTCATGTCAGTGAAGGGCCAGTGAAAACTCATGGATGAGCTGCAATTTGAGCTGAAATGTTAGTACTGCAACAAAGAAAGACAGAGTGTGGGCTAATGGTGTGGTTAAAACCTCTTTAGCCCAGCCACATTTTAAACTTCTCAATATTCCTATTTTTCACCAGCAGGTGCTTTGGAGGCAGATACTTTTCCATTATAACTCTCTTGTCTGACCTATCAGTGTCTTTCCACTGTCTTTGTATATCAAGAACTATAAAGACAGTGATGCTCTGAAGTAGTCTGAGACATATTTCCAAAGCAGCAGGACAGCT
The DNA here is from genome assembly GCA_013397975.1 of Machaerirhynchus nigripectus. Lineage (NCBI taxonomy): Eukaryota > Metazoa > Chordata > Aves > Passeriformes > Dicruridae > Machaerirhynchus > Machaerirhynchus nigripectus. The sequence goes on along the minus strand of VZRQ01010237.1, from coordinate 479,212 downwards.
GGGACCATTTTTCTGTCTAGCACCTCTGTCTTGCTCCTGGTATGTCTTGGGCATGTTTTGTCCTAGGTCCCAGTTCTACAGGGAACTTAAATGGAGTCCAGGTGTCTTCTGAGCTATGATTTTCTTTGTATGTGATAACTCCCACAACCACAGATCGCTTAACCCTGATTTTATAATATTTTCATTAGCTTCAGAATCAAGGCCTTAAATTTTAGAAGCTAACAGCGGAACCTCAATACATACCAAGAAATAACGACTTAACTGTTTCCCATTAAAAAGTCACAATGACAATGTCTTAAGGATAACAAAATTATTTGGTTTTGTACAATAACCATACTGGCTGTTCTTCAACAGAATATTCATCTAAGTAGCTGAGTGGTTCAGAACCTTGGACAAACTCCTTGAGCAATACAGTATGTCATCCTAATTTCTGTGTCTTTATCAGTGTTGAGCCAGCTCCCAGAAGAGCACGTCATTCCCCAAGGAATACTAGAAAATTCAATTAAAATTACTGATGAACCTCCTACAGGGATGCTGGCTAATTTCCATGCTGCTCTCTATGGTTTTAACCAGGTAAAAGCAAGCTGTATTTTTTTTCCTTTTGTTTGCTTTAATTAGTCCTTCCCCTGTGTGGAGAAGTGGTAGCACTGATGACCATTCTGTGGGAGACCAGGACTTTGGGACCATTGTGATTCCAAACTAACCTGAGAGCTGCAGGGTGCCAGCCCTCTGTGCCCTGCACTACCTCTGTGTTTTCTATCATTGCTGGGCAGGAGGAAAGGCATGACAGTAACACAAATATTTGTACTATTCAGTATAGGCAGGCACAGGTATGTGTACAAAGACAGAAGGAGCATTTATTCCACCCACTTTAGCCAGTGGTGCACTTACGAAAAAAGCCTGTACATGCTCTAAAGTCAGAGTTCTTTCATTTAATGGTACTTGCATATTTTGCTCTGCTCTAAATTTGGGCTGACCAAGTGCATGGTCATGACCATTCTGCCACAGAGTGGATTTACATACCTGGGTGTTCAGGCAATGGCTCAGAACCCTGTGTATGGATTCCTGCCGTCAGGCACAAAGAAAGGAATTAAAGAGTAAGGGTTATGTGCAGTTTGTTGTTTTGTCTTTTGCTCTCTCCCTGTGTAAGGTTCTGCTGGGTGCGTGGAAAGAAGGAGGAGAAAGAAGACATGAGGATGTGGATAACAAGCGCATCACAGGTTGTGCATAGCTTCCTTCCCTCCAGATCCCTGATTATCCCTGTCTGCTAGCCCAGGAACTTGTAGAAAGATCTTCAAGCGCAGGGTGAGTCAGCTTCCCTGCAGCGGTGGAAGTGCTGGAGCAGCCGCTTGTTCATATCAGCAAAGCAGACCGTGGTGAAGGCAGCCGTAACTGCACACTTTTGCCTTCCAGCAACAGATTCACATGTAGTTATTTGAGCACAGCACGCATGATGGCAGAGCTGGGATGTGAAAAGGGTAAGAGTTCCTTTAAAAAGGAATACTAACCAATGCCAGGGGGAAAAAAAAAAAAAAGGGAATTAAAAAAAGCTGTGTCAGAGCTACAACTGGATTGATTTTGATGGTATGGACTGATTTGGAAAGATATTTGTGAGAAAGGAAGAATAGCTGTGATTCTCCAGCTGAACATCTGACTTAATACAGAATTTTGTTCCTTTATCTCTTTTTTTATTACTTATTATAATAATACTTCTAATGGAAAGCTGAAAAGGTTAGGCAAAGTTTTTAATAAAGGTGGTTCATATACATTGTTGTCCTGCTTCAGTCCGTGTTTAGTGAAAGAATATATATGTATATATTTGAATTAACCAACTTCCAAGCTTCGTGCTTTAGAGAGCTCTCTTTTCGCACCCACTATTCTGAACCATGGGCATTTGTGGCTTACCAAAAATCCCTGTGCAGACACCATCTTCAATATTTCTGGTTGAGGTATTTAAATTTTTTTTTTAATTACAAAAAGAATATCAAACTATGCCTTATCCAGACGGAATATATTTCATGGGTTTGTGGTTTTATTCAGGGTAGAAAGTTGTGTTGTATTTTTCATGGTTAAACTCAACATTCTAATTTAAGGAAATTTTTCGGTCAGACATAAAATCCTTCACCTTTGCCCAGATTCTGTTACATGTTGTTCCATTTAGGATGATCTATTTCCTTTTGAAAGACAAGAGTTTATCCCTCTGATGTTCCTCCCACACATCATTGTTTTCAAGGGTGTCAAAATTTTGTTATGTTCATTACTTCTTAAACTAAAGGATAAAATATAGAAAAATGTCAGAGAAATAAGGATTAATTTCTGCAGGTTTTGCAGGCAAATGCCAAATAATTTAAAAACCAGCTGAAACCCTGTGCTGAATCTCATCTTGCTGAAATTCTCTACTAACACTATAAATAATGGAGGCAAAAGAAAAATATTGAACTTCAATTTCAAACATGACTCTTTGGGAAATGGTGAAAAATATCAATGAGTTTGAAGGTTAATAAATGTTAAATTAGTAAATTTTCTACTTGAGATAAAGTCTATGGATGATTTAGCTGAGAAACTATAGTGGTTATCTAAGTAATATTTATGGAGTTCTAGGTAAAGTCTCAACTTTTGTTAGTTTCAGTAGCACAACAGTTCTCCTTTGCTAAGGGACATCTGGGAATAAAAATGTCACTAGCAACAATTTTGCATCCGGTAATTACTGAAAAAATACTGCCCAATAGCCTCTGATCCTTTAGAAACCTGTTTCTCACTCTCCTTCCAACTCCAGGCCTGTGAGTGCTCCCTTTGGGCAGCTGAGGCCGGCACAGCTCTCGGTAACACTGCTGGTGGCTCGTGCAAAAGTTGCTCCTTTTTTGCTTCAACAGGATACCCTTGAACTGTGTACCAGAGAAGGGGAATTTAAAAGCATCCTTTTTCCTCTGTGCAGTTTTCACACTTGCTGGGAGACTGAAGTTTGGCCCTCGGGGCTGGAACCGTTCAGCACTAGAGATCTCTGTCTGTGTCACTGTCCTCGGCAACCCTTTGGAGGCCCACAAGAAGGTAAGAAGTGGTCAGGTAACCACACACCAAGGTCATTTCCACTCAGTCACATGTTTATACTGAATAAGGGGGACACAGTTCTTTCCTTGAGGCTGTTATTTAAGTAGCTGGCATTATATGAGGCTGTTGCTGAGTAGGAAAATAAACCAGATCAAAAGGGGTGGGGGTTATGGTTTTTTTTCCTGGCAGTGGATGATGAACTTTGTAATATAGGTCAAACCAGTTCCACATCAGTAGCTAAGGGGGAAAAAAATGCCCTTCATTATGTTAACAAAAACAGGGGTTTACATGTGCATATATGCCAAATTCATTAGGCAGGTAATGAAGCATTTGCACAAATGTAATTACAAACAGCAATTCTGACAGTTCATAACACTGCATTAATAATCACTACAATTAGTTCTGATGATGGAAGCAATTTACAGCACGTCACATGTATAAATAATGGTGCATTTCCTGAATGTGTCATTATTATGTATTAAGGATGCCACCTTGTTGTGACTTTCTCAGTAATGTTCCCCTTGAGTCAAAGTTAAGGGTACATGAGTGATTCTTTTCCTGAACTACAGCATATTTCATACTTGTATAATTTGAATACCGAGTTGAGGTCATTTGCGTAAGTTCTGTATGTGAAAATGTGAAAAAGCCTAAATAAAAGGCAGTAATTATTTGTTACTGAATGATATAGGATATTATTGAATAGATCCTCCCATTTAGTAATTTAAATAAACTTCAGAGATATTTATAAAGAAAAAAAAGAGACAAAAGTGTCACCCCTCAATGATATAGTTTTTTCCATATCTCCAAGCTTGTATTTACTCTTAGAAATTAATTTTCTTTTTGTCTTCATACCCCTACTAACCTTTATTTAGTTAGTAGGACATCAAGCTGTTTTTCCTTTTTGTGGTACTTGGTGTCATAGTGAAATAATTGCTTAATTTTATTATGATGATTTAATAATGTTTCCCATTTAGAAAACAAGTCTATAAAATCAGCTTATTCCAACCCTTAGTTTTCTTTGCTAATAAATCTTGCTGCTTTAAGCTGTTCTTTTCAAACCACAATTCATAAGCTGGATAATTCATTTTGCTAATTAATGAGAGGGAGGATTCTGATGGCAGGGAATACTAGAAAGGTCTGTAAGAGCAAGAATTATTTCTTCTCTCCTCTTGGTAATATTTCTTATTGGCCTTTCTCATTGTACTGCTTAGTAATTCATTATCCTGTGGCTTCATAGGGATTTTTTTAACATAGATATTGGAGAGAGAAAAAAGACAATAGGGTTTTTTTTTAATGTGACTTCGTATGTATATATGCATGTCTATGACCTTGCATGCATGTATATATATAGAGAGAGACATATAAAATCATATATATATAGTCTTCTAATTCATTGTCCTTTGGGAACAACTTCCTGAAGACAATTAGGCATTGACCAGAAAGCAGAAAGCATAAACTGGGCAACTTGAGTGACCCCATCAGCTTGTGGAAATTGCCATAACTCCGCTATAACTTCCACCCATTTATAGTGTTTTCCCACAAATATTTGATCTTGTATCTCGGTTTTTCCTGCTGCTAAGACAAACTCCAGCACACCAGCCTCCAGTAGTTAAGGTCTCTTCATGTGAAGTACAGGATGCCTGACCCTGCCTCATTGTCCCACTCTTGTCCTCCACCTTCTGATCCCCATGCACGTGTTCATGGGGTTGTCACTGGATGTCATAAAGGGGGGATGTAGATTCTCTCCTCTCCATTATCCACCCACCCAGCAACAGCTCTGTGGGTTTTTTGGGTACAACAGACCAGTTTTCTATAGAGTACAATGGCAATTATGTGAACCTGACAGCCCAAAATATTTCTAATGCAAACTCCACAGTTTTCTCACACTCGCAAAAATGTCCCTTTTATATCACCAGCTTTGATTATCCCAGTATAATCAATGTCCCAGAAGTGTGCAGATAAATGAGCTTGTGCTGCACTAGAATATTGATATACTCTTCCAAAAGACAAAGGAAAAAGCAATTTCTTGAGATAAATATATATGAAATTAGAAAACATTAAACGAGGTTTTGTTGCCAACAAAGAGAAAAGCAGGTTTATTCTAACTGCAAGAACATTTCGTTCTAAATCCAAGTTGTTGGCATTTTTCACAGGGGTTCTCTGTTCGGCCTTCTCATCACAAGCATGCAGCACTGCATATTATATTCCAATGGCTTTTTAAATTTTTTTTCATTTTCTTTGAACCAATTTAAAATAAAGATGGATTAGCATTTCACATAATCAAATTGCTTCATAGAAGTTTATGTAGCAAGCAGGCTCGAATAGCTGCAGCTATTTTACTTGCTCTATTCTGTCACATCACGCAATATTTAAAGCCTATAATTAAGTTTTTACTTGAACTGTTGGGAGGCAAATACTGCCCCCAAGGGCATAAAGGTTCCTGTCTGCAAAGGTTTCATCACAAACTGGCATATTTTGCAAACCAAAGGGGAGCAAAAAGAAGCTTCAGTGCTGGGAAGCCAAATAGAAAGACAGTGGTTCCTTGAATCAAATGTTTTACCGCCCTTAACCATATGCTTTATCACTTGCATTATGACAAGAATTCTACAATAAACTTAATGCTTATATGACGTGGCAGTAATGGGATTAATACTAATTCAATTTTTATCAAAGTTCTTGAATTCTTCCCAAATTCAAATAATGTAGAATTTCAGTAACTAAATATTCCCTAGTGAGGAGATATAAAAGACTGCCATCAGATACAAGTTTTTTATTTCTCCTCCAAGAAAGTCACAGTAGGTTACCTTCCTGTCACTCATGAGAATTATGTTTTTAAAGATCTGTATGGGAAAACACATGCACTTGTTCATGAAGTTATGTTCTCTCATATCATGTGGTGTTCTGAAAACATGGTTTTCTTTGAAGTATTTTATAAAGGCTAAGGTAGAAAACATAAAGCTCAGATAATATATGTTACACCATTACTGAATTTTAGTCACAAATTTGCTTTTCTTGCTCCTGTGCCTCTCACTGGATTGAAATAAAAGAAATCTGGTTTAATGTTATTTGCCGAACAAAACAAACCCAGCAATGCAAATATGTGACCACACATCTTTCTGAAAGGAAGTAGTAGGATTTCTTTTGTGTCTCTTAACAGCATTTATTCTGAACAGCTTTGGTTTGTCCTTTAAGCAGCTGACTTGTTCTATTCAGTGATGCATTCTGTTCCGCAGGTGGGTTCCACAGGAAGACTTGCATTACCTCCTCGGTGAGATCAGGTAAGGTGGCCACATCACAGGCGCCTGGCACCGCAGGCTCTGCTGGACCTGTCTGCAGCAATTCCTCAGCCCACTCCTGGTGAGAACTTCCATACATGCCTAAAGCTCTTGAACATGTACAGAGTATGTTCAACCTAAGGGAAAGAGAAGACCACACGCAGCATCCAGGCAGCCCCACCTGTAGCAAGGTCCTGTGTGGCTGTCAGGGAATAAATTGGACAATGATTTAGCATGAACAGTTCTTGGCTGAAAGGGTTTGTGAGCTGGCATACTGCTCGTTTACTTTTGCAAGTACCATTAATTGGTAACTTGAATTCAGTACTTCACAACGCTGCTTGTGGAGTGAGCTCAATGACATTGGAAACACTTAGGTTTCCATTTTCCTAGGAAAACTATTTCAAGGTGCTTCCATTTAGAAAGGTTTGGGTTGGCATGGGAAAGTATCTCATATGGAACTGCACTTTAACTGATGCAACTGATAGACTCACCAGTCTCAGCAGCCCAGAATGGCACTGTCCTCAGAACTTACACTTACTCTTTGCACATTTTCTTCCTCAAAAAAAATAATGGAATGGAAATGTTATACATTACCTTGCATCTCCCTCTTTCTAAAATAGGGAAAATAGTTTGTAAGACTGTTTTTAATTTTCCACTATCCTCTTACACACCTGTTTCTGTAGCTTTGTCAGGTTATCACCAGCTGACATATACTGAGTTATTCAAATTTCACTATTAAGTTTTTGTCTGGACAGCAGTGCATGTGAAGCATCCATGACTCCAAAGTGCCAGATTCCCAAAGCTGCTTCTAATCAGCAGCAAATGCTAGAATTTTTGAGGCTACAAGAAGAAAATGTTGCTATAACTTTAGTTCTAAGAAGTTTTGCTCAGAAACTACTTAAATCTATTTTCATATACACACATTTATATCAAATGTGGATATTTGTACAGGGGTGTGCATATATATGTACACACATATATATAATATACCTATATAATGTATGTATTATATATATGTATTTTATATATATATTTCAAAACCCTGTCTGCTTCTCCTTAGCTCTTGAAGAAGCCACTTTAGAGAACTCATTGTACACAATTTGTTAAAAAACAGCCAAGAGATTTTTCAAGCGCCCTTTCCAGAACTGTCATTTTTCGTTATCCAAAGGTAAAAAGCTCATTTATGAGGAAAAAAAAATAAAAATTATGATGTTACGCGTGAGCAGAGCATTTGTGGAGCCAGGCTAAGCTGGGAAGAGTGCCCCTTTCACCCCTGGCTGCGGGCTGCAGCCTGCCTTTCGGCTGTGAGCGAGAGGAGCGGGCCGGCGTCTCCTCGGTCCCGAACAAGCGGGTTTTCATATGTCAAAGAGCCACACTCAGAGGAAGGCAATTGGAAGTAACTGCTCAGAAGAAGATGCCCAAGAGTAAGTTGCCATGGAGATGGAAAGGCTAAACACCACTGTACTCCTGACCTCGAAAGAGGCTGATTTCTCCACATGACAGCTGCGGTCGTGGGGGCATGGTGGGAAGTTCATCCTGCTGGCTCCAGCTCTGCCTCTAGCCTATGGATAAGTAAAGAATTACTGCTTTACTACTTTAGGTAGTCCATTAACCTTCACAAGCCTGAACTTTCATTCAAATAATTGCAAAATAAGTATAGGTGGTGAAACCTGAACAGAATCACTGCTATTTGTATGGCCTTTGGAAAGTTTAGGGACCCAACCCTGAACGTGGATCCACTGGTATTTTAAAGAGTGAGGTATCTCTCTGAGCTTCTTGCTGTAATTGGAAAAAGTTAAAGCCCAGAATTACCAGCAAAACCAGAAAATCATTCAGTGTCTGGCAGCCAAATGAATGTAAACAGGATGGCCCTTCCTCAGCAGTGGGGCTTTGTGTTCACTGGGGGGATTACCTTCTCTTTTTAACTTCTTACCTTATGACAAGTTCTTTTAGCCATAAATTCCACGAGGTCCGTTAGAATAACCCAGTGTGCGCCAGCTTTGACAGACCTCACCTGGGAACAGTTGTAAGGACAGAAGGGCGGCAAGTTCCTGCTCCATACCCCAGCAACCCACAGCCTCCCTCTGCGCACACGACTCCCACGGACAAAGTAAAACCTGATTTAAGTGCCAGCAGAGAGACTGGTAAGTACAGATTGTCTGACAGAATTGATCTTCCACTCGAGGTAAATAACAGGGCTTTTTTCAAAACCTCAGCACTACTTCAAAGTGGCGTCTTAAGATATAGCTTATTGTGGGTGAGGTTAGTGGTGCAAGTTCAGGCACAGGTAAATGGCTGGTTGCAGAACCAAAATGACTTCAGAAATAAGTGCTTGCTGGTGTTATTTTGAGCAGTAGCTCGTTGTAGACTGTTCTAAATGCCAAAAGCTGTTAAATGTTATTGTGATTTTTGTGGAGTGGACCCTGCATTAGGAAAAAATAGCTTTTGTGAAAAGTACCACTTAGAGCTAGAAATATTTTTCAGCAAAAACAACTTCAAGCCTCGTTTAAATTGCAGACAGCTCTATGACAGTAAGTTCAGAGAAATTCTTTGAATCCAGTGAAGTTCTTACAGCACAGGAGATGGGGAAGTCTGGAAAATAAATGTGATTGCTGCAGCTTTTATTCTTATTTTATTTATTACTTTTTAATTTTATTTAGGAGGTCAGCCCACTGAGAGTACATCTCACCAAAGTCCTGTCTACCTGCATAAATCTTGATCTGCTCCAAAGTCCCAAGTCTTATCTTAAATATCCTGACAGGGCCTTCCTGCTCTATAGGAACAATGGAGTTAATAGGACTTGGCTCAATATTGAGCTGACTGAGACCTTAATTTTTTCTCCTGTTAAAATTATCACCACTGTCTATCTCACTGAGGCCAAAGTTGCAGTACAAAACCCCATGCAAGACTCCTACACTTGCAGAGATGCAGTGGAGTAGCTTGATTTTCTTTTCTTGTTCCAGCTCCTGGCTGCCAACAGCGCGGCAGAAGAGAACGGAAGGGACATCAACACATAAAGAAATGTCCTGATTGGCAACCATTTCTGTGGGAAGTGAAAGGGGATCACTGTTTCTGACAAGTTGCTCATATTCTGATGTGAGATACCCCAGTTTCACACTCCATTTACCTGTCTCTTGTACCTGTCTCTCACTGTGACCTCTTTAAGGTTATTTTGAATGCAGTGTGTTTGTGCAAAGCCCCTAATTAATGACACACTGAATAGAACTAATGCTGTGGCTCGTGTTAATACATAACAGGGTTGAGGTGGGTCAAGACCCCAGACCTTCCTCTCGCACAGGTATCCTGTGTGAGTCTCTCCTGTCTCAGACTCATCTGCAAAATGGCATAAGAATCCTTGCTTGGCTGCTGAGGGGATGCAGACTTTCAGTACTTAAAATAAACTTGCCTCAGTAGCGACAGTCCTTAAACGCAAAGCATCTTCATGAAGGAAGAAGCAACCCCACAGAAAATGGAAGTGTCCAGAAATTATGCAAATAGTAACTTGCTGGGAATACTTTGGTAACCTTGTTCCATTGTATCAGAGCATGCAGGTGTGGTGTCCACAGACTTGAAACAAATTTCTGAAACTTCGCAGATACACAAGAATGTTTCAAGGACTGGTGTCAGCATTATCAATAACATTGTTGATTATTTTACTACAGGTGGAAGGGGAACTGGCACCATGTTTCTCGGCCCCAGAAAATCTGGATTATGATGGATATCATAAATACATAGATAAAATGCTTCAATCTGAAACCCTGTACTATATGGACTGCACCCCAATTCTGAGATGGGATTCTTGACAACATCAAATAATCTCTTCAAAACTCCTTTGGAAATGCAACCCATGTGTACATGGGAGAGGGATCAGGCCAGTCTGCAGAGAAAGAGGTGTTGTCCATTGTGTTGTCAGTGCTGTTAATGACAGGTGGCATACACATCTTACTGTGCTATTTCAGCAATAGACCTAATTTTGGGGCAGGGGGTGGGGGGGAGGGCAAGGCATCAAATTAGAAAAGATGAGTGTTAATGGTTGTGATAATGCACCAGCTTGGCTAAGGTGTACTGCACTAGGAAGACATTTGGACCAAAGGGATTTGGACGAGAGGAACACCTAAGCTGTGATGCAGATCATTTCTTTTTCATGTTGAATTTAATGTGGGGTGGGAAACAAGGTATGGAACTATCTTTTTTTTTTTTTAATGCTTTTATAAGCAAGTACAGCAACAAAAACTTACTAACAAAAAGGCGTGGTTGGTTGAATTGGTGGGTCTGGTCTTGAGCTCTGTCCTTTGCTCCCATCTCCTGCATGATAAAACCCCTAAGGGTAGCTTTCCTATACCTTCCCACCTGTGCCAAGCATAGAAGTCCCTCCTAGCCTGCAGTCCTGACTTTTTCTGCTGCATTCACAGCACAGCCTGTGTGCTGTGAATGAAAGCAGTGGTGTGCAGGCTTTCCATGCCAGGAGGGCAGCCCAAGCACAGGCTCTCCCACTGCTTTCCTTCCTGGGCACTTGATTTGAGCAGGAGCCTTATGGCTGCTCCACGGCTTCCCCTGCAAGCAAGCAGAGGAAGAGGGGATTTTTAGGGAGTTTTAGTTTTCTGGTAGTCTGAAGAGGTGAAACCTGGCCAGCGAGGCTGTGTGACCATCTCTTAGCCTCAGCACCTCCCCACAGAACCTGGAGTTTAGCAGAACAATAACATTAATACTGATAAACTATCAGATCCCGGGTTAAAGGGACCAACCCTAATACAAGGATAAGCTTTGTCACTTAATATGGAGTTAACTGGGACATTGTAGTTCTGTTCATAGTCAAGATATGTCAGACACACAGATACATTAGTTCAGCCAAACTCATTCCAGAAAAATGTACAAGAATGGGTTTTAAGCACAGAACATCACTGGTGCTGTGCTTAAGAGATTAAATGAATAAAGGAGCAGGGAAGGAAAATGTAATCACAAATCTCGGCTAGTTCTGTTTTCAGATCTTGCCATCTTCTGCATCTTCCTTTCTGAGTGTAGATCTGAGAAACTATGTCCAGATGCCCCAAAGCCTGGCATATGATGAGACTGAGCCTTCAGCTCCTTATCCTTACCAGAGTTAATTAAAGTCCCCTGTGACTGCCACTCTGGTTTTGCATTTCTCCAGTCCTTTCTTTACTCCCTCCTTTTCCTCTGAGCACTCTTTTTTTTCCTATCACTATCAGATCATGGAGGTTTTGCAGGAGGAAATGTGACAGCTCTGCATGCAAGTAGCCAAACATTGCTTCATCTCCTGGGGGGAGCTTGTGCTCTTCACGCTCAGTTCCCATCCACTTTAGGGAGTCTGGACTATAATATATGGCATTCATCATTAAGTCTGCCAAAGCTAGGGCTGAAGCAGAGGCTGAGCTGTATTAATGCTGTGATTTCAATTCCTGCTCATTAGTACTGTTAGGAATTGTTCTTCAATTATGTTCTGCCTCAGTTCCAGAGCAGGCCTGCAGGGAGAGAGGCTCTTTTTGGGGGTGAGATGTGTGTGCATGTGCCTCTGCTATGTTTTGCCTAATGCCTGAGACAGCAAGGACTGTGGGTGGTGACGGGGTGATGGAAGCTATTAGGTACTAGAGAAATACAAACTACTGATCACACTTGACTAAAAATCAAGACAATTCCAGGGTGTATCCTAGTAACAGCAGTCATCCCAAGTCCATCCCAATGTGTTGGTAGGCTTCAGGGGTCAATGCTATGTGAAAATGTAAAGCTGAATAGAAGCTGCTATGTGTTAATTGGTTTGCAATTATTCCTCTCAATACCATTGCCAAAAAGACAGCAAAGGTGAGGGAGGGAGCATCTCTGGTTTTTATCTAAGAAAATTAGATGTTTGTACTCTTCTGAAGAAATCAGAGTTTCTGACTTGAGAAGAGTCAGAAAGAGTTGATTGCTGGGATTTCTACTGGCTCTGTTATATTGTCTTGGACAGGTTAAGAATGTTCTGGATGATATTCTGGGGATGCTTCCTGAGACGCTTATAGTAGAAATCATGCAGGATGACTACTGCCTGGAGACCCCCTGCTCTTGTTTGCCTCGAAGAGTGTAAGATGAAGAACCTTTTCCTTTCAGAGATCCATAGGTTAACAACTGGACCTTGGTCTGAAGGCAAATTACTTATTTCAGGGCTTTTTGTGGCTTTTTTGGAAAAGAATAGTTATTCTTTATGTATGCTTTTTTTTCTCCAAAAGGGGAGCTGATGTTTTCTGCTCTCATGGAAGTGCTGCAATTCACATTCCTCTGTGATGTTGTGCCAGACACATGGACTAAACCAGCACATCCATCCACACAGCTTTGTCCACTGGTAAGTACCCCACAGTGACAGGGTTTAGCTACTACACAGAGAGCTGTTCCAGTGACTCAAGCCCAGCAGCCCTGTTCCATTCATTTTTCTTCTAAGTTTTGTGTTAATGAAAGTCAGTTTTCCTTTGAGGTGGGTTTTGTAGAAATGCCAGCAAGCACTTTGCTGAAGCAAAGGCTCCTGACACCTCCCTTTGTCCCAAGTACTGAGCGTGTTCAGCATCTTGTGGGATTCCTTTTCCCTTAGCCTGCCACCAGCAGTGGTTAGACATGGATGAAGCAGGCATTGTTTTTGGAAATCCTTCTAATACCTCATGGCAATGTATGCTCCATTATGCCATTTTTCAGAGCCTCTGTCAGACTCTCTTATATTCCTGATTTGGACTCTGCTGTGGCTTATTGGAAGTTTAGATGCACAAATGAAGATGCTATCAGACAATTTGCATTCAAGAAGCTATCAGCTGTTAGCAAATTCTGGCAGTTTCTGAAGGTGTGTTAACATGACTCACGGTGATGCTCAGGTTTCTCCCCAAGACAGCAGATTTTACAGGACTGAGCATACTCACATTGCGGCCAGCAACCCACCCCATGCTGATCACCTTCTACAACTGATTTCAGACATACTTGCATCAGGGAAACAACAAATTCCACTGCAACAATTACCTTATACTTACATAATCTTGTACTTTCTGGTGTCTTCAGCAATGTACTTTCTCTGTAGACAGAAGTACTCTTTACATTTGAAATCTGTAAGTTTATTTTGTCTAAAAAAGGCAGTACACATACAGTTAAGGCAGGGGCTATTAATGCTTCTCTTTTAGGGTTACTGATTTTCTCGTGTGGTGCTAGGAACTTAACATCTGGACACAGAACCTTGTGCTGCCAGCAATGGTGGGGCTTTCTGGCTTGTTCCATCCTCAGTCCTGACAGGTCAGCAGCAATGGTTATAGGGCACCAAGCATGTGGTTTCAATGCCAGACATTTTTCTTTAACCACCGGTGTTAGCTATGTTTGTGATGCTGTTTGGAGAGTTAATCACAGTTTAAATAAAAAAATAAAAATCACCTTAATATCAGAATAACCATCTCCTGAAAGCAGGGGGAGCAATCCAAACTTGTCTTCAGGCTACTCAGCAGTGTGAAGACAAAGCAGCTAAGGAAATAAAAGCTTGAATTTTATAGTTTAAAAAAGGTTTAAGAGTGCAAATTTTTCTACCATTATTATTTAACCAATTCAGTGCATATGTCATGGTACCATTCTGTTTTCTTCCATGAAGTTATGAGGTTAAGAAGAAAAATAAATCAGTCTCTTTGCGTAGTTGTAGCCACAGTAGGGGACGGAAAACCTTCAGCAGGGTAATGAATAAGCAGATCTCATTTCCTGTCAGAATCACAGCACATTAGCTGAGTTGGTTGGAGTATGGTGCTAGTAACACCAAGGTTTGTGGGTTCAATCCCCATATGGATCGTTCATTTAGGAGTTGGACTCAATGATCCTTGTTGGTCCCTTCCCACTCAGAATATTCTGTGCATCTGTGAATGTATGATTGTATTTATCCTGAACACCACAGTGAAGCCACAGGAGTGCTTGGTAATAGTGTAACTCAAATTCTGCATGGTCCCAAGGGCACTGGGATAAATCCTTCACTTGCCTAGCAGAAAGGTGGCCAGGAGCTCCTCACAGGACACTGGCTGGGCTGCCATCATTCTCTGGAGAAGGGCAGACCCCACACAGTCTCAGGCTTGAGTATGATGGCCCAAGGGGGGTAGGTTGATAGTTCTGACATTAAAATTGCTGTCTGGATATTGCATTATTGAAAGCACTCTTTTTTTTAAAGCTGTAATGCAGAGCAGAAACAACTGGCCTTTGGATAAGGTGTGAGTATGACCACCCAGCAAGGGAAAGAGCCTGAATTTTGTGTGCTTTCCATGGAAAGTAAGAAATAAACTTAAATTGCTTGATCTCCTAGTTCAGGGACTTTATTATGTAGTTAAGTTGCATCAAGAGTTGCACTGAAGTGTTGTGACCCTATGAACAGCACTAAGGAGCTTACGAATGGTGGTGGATTGCTGGCATTTGTCACTGTGACTAAATTTCATACCAGCTTGGTGTCCTAATCATTAAATATACCTCCTGCATTTAAGTAACTGTTAAGTGTGACAGAACAAGGTCTGCATTGTAGTAAACCAGCAGCTCTAACGTAACTGAGGTTTGGAAGCTTGAAGACTATTCTAGAAACTGTAAATTTCACAATAATGAACTTCTAGAATTTTTTGCAGCTCTTAGAGCTGCAGCATAGGGTTAGTAGTTACCACATGTTGGCAACCTGGATCAAGTAATGTACACAATTGCAATTTAAAAAAAAAAGCCCACAACCTAACCCCCCAAAAAACCACCAATCAACCAAACCCCCAAAAAACACCACAAAAATCCTGGTTTTTTCTTCCACATTGACCAAAAGTTGCCAATTCTAAATAAATAGATATAAAGAATTCTGAATGTTTTATTTTCTGGGTCATAAGACTTATAAAGCTTTTGGGGAGACACACCACGAATAAAGGAAGTACTTGAGAGCACCTGTATTGTGGGTCCCTTCCAACTCAGAATATTCTGTGATTAGCATGAGGTAATGACACAATTAGGCGGGCAACGTGTAAGAATTAGAGATTTTTTCCTCTGGGTTTTCGAGCAGTCCATTGTTGCAGTAGCTGTAATGTGGTTGTAGGCTGTCCCCGAATGGAAACCATGCTCATCTTTTTGTGCTGCAACCCTCTTTTTAACAACTTTCACATGACAAACATTGTACTTTGTTGTTCTGATTCCTGTACCTTCCTGAGACTGAAGCATCTAGTTCTGGAACAATAATTCAGGCCTGCTGTCAACATGAAATTTTAGTTTTAACTTAGAAGAGCTGTCAACAAAGTTACAGCTCATTAGAGAAAGGTGAGTGACTCCCAAAGGCAATTAGAGAAACACCATCCTTTACTCATCCTCTTCACCAGACCCGAATAAAAGGAAAGCAACTCTTTTGGAAAGGAGTTGCTACTACACCAGGTTTCCCAAGGGGAAAGTAAGGGTGGGGGAGTGGAGCAAGGGCAAGGATGTCATGTGAATGTTGCTTTTTGAAATGGGAGCATCAACTTCTCAGAGGTTTTTTTTAGACGTCTGTCAGTCCAAGGGCAATAGGGTTCACTCCTCATCTGGAGATGAGGAAAGTATCAAGGAACCTTGTGAGTGCAGTTTAGGCTTGTGTGGGTGTTTGCATATATAAATTCTCCTGTCATTGCAGACTCTGCTTTTAGTAAAAGGGCATGTTGATGACCACAAGTACAGTCCAGGCAGATGCTACATATTCACCTCTGCATTCATACAAAGAGGTGATGCACAGCAGGCCAGCTATATCTAAATCAACCAAATCTAAAATCTACACTGCATCTGTATGTTCAAATGTAGCCTTAACTATTTAGCAACTGTTAAAACCCAAATGATTCTGGTCTTGCACTACAGAACACTATGTAAAGCATATGCTACAATTACTGCGGGCACCACACGGGACATCCAGTGGGGCCCGAAGCAGAAGCACGGTTCAGGAATTGACTTCAGCAACGCCAGACGTTTTTTTAAAGGCCATTCCAGTGGCTCAAAGGGCAACTAAAAATGTTTACAAATGTCCAGCTTATAAAAGCAAAAGCAGAACGACAACTTATATTTGGACTTTCAGTCTGAAAATCAAGAAGTCAGGTAAATGGGTTCTGGCAGGAATAGCTTTACTTCTGGCAGTTTTGCACTAAGCTTTCAATAAAACATGCTGCTTTCTCAATCTGCCTGATAGTAAAAGCAAAAGGAGACAAATATTTTTCAGAGTCAGCTGGAGCAGGAGATTTGCCTCACAAAAACACAACCCTTAATGTAACACTTATGTGCTCTAAGTTGTTATTTCCTCATCCGTCAATGTTGTGTTCATGTGTTTCTCCACATAATGATTATTGATCTCCAAGCACCATTACACCTGCTATGGGAAAGTAAATAGGAAACATCAGCATCGGGGTGTAGTTTGAATCACAAAATACTCCTCTTTAGATCAGACTTTATTCTCTCTACATAAAATGAAATGTGTATCTTACAAGAATTTTAACATACTTAACATGCAATACAAATACATTGCATTTAAACAAAGTTGTTAGAAAGCCTGGTTGTACAAATGAAAAATATCTAGGTATGAACTGTAAGTAAAAAAAATTAATCCTGAACTCTGATTTAGACCAGCTACAACTGCTGGGTAGATGCTTCAGGCAGCAGGTACACTACACAAGAACTGCTGGTGAGAAGTGTTGTTGGTTTTTTTTACTGGGATGGTTTTTTAATTTTTTTTTTTTTTTAAAAACCACTCTTCTACTTTCATGTTTCGGTGAATAATTGCACTTTGGAATAAAATTTTTAAAAATCATCCTCCCACTGGTCAATTGCATCAGCTTTGGCTGGAATATAATGGCATTCAGACGAAAGTACCTTTTCCTTCTTTGCAAGGACAAGTTCTATAAACTACAGGTGGTGGAACAGGTTCAGAAAGCAGAGCTGAAAAAAATGGATCTTTATGGTCCAGTCAGTAGACAAGGGTGTTTTGTTTCTTTGAAGACTGAGATGCTTTGAAGGTAGTTGTTAAACACCCTTTCTGCAAACTTGCACCATTATATAAATAAAAATATTGCTCAAATTGACCAAGCTCTCCATCATGTGGTTGTGTAGCTCTGTTAAAAATTAACCACTCAAGGTTCAAGAGTGCCATTTCACGTAACATATAGGTCTGTGCATGTAGATTTTCTACCAAAACATTTTCCTGAGAGATCTTTTGCATAAGACCATATCAATCAAAAAGTTCCCAATACAGAAATTAATATACTATACTCTACAATTCTATTTTATATAAAACATAGTAATAAACTTTTGAAGTCAAAATTGTTAACATATTAACCAGTTGCAGGCACAGCTTGAGTTCAGTGTTCTCAATTGTCATCCGCCAGTTGTTTTTGTAAACTAGAAGATGTGAGAAAACAGTGTTAGTGCTTTTTGGGAAACTCAGCTTCCCCATAAATTTCCATTGCTGAATATGATAACTTCCAAAACAGCACTTTTATACACTTCAACCAACTAAGAGGGATTTCAAAATAGGCAAAATTCTTTCAATTTTTAAGCAAATTAGTTGTTTACACAGACAATATACCTCACTTTAAGAAATCTGATTTCAGCCTAGGAAAAAATCTGAAATCCAAGAAACTTCTTTTGCATAGGTGCAGGATTTGTCCCAGGGCACAAGAAGTCAAATGTTATTTAAAGGGCTGTAACAGTTTAGAAAGGAATGACCACAGGCCAGAACTCTCACCTTTCCAGGTACTCCTTGACGTTGTTGTAGCCGTAGAACTTGGCCAGGTGGATGAGCATGCCGGTGGCACAGCGCCCGTCCCGCCGGCGGCAGTAGCTGCAGTTGCACACCCCGCGACAAGGAGGACAGATCCAGGCCTGCAGGGGCGTGAACGTGGGGGGGTAAAAGCAAGTTATGAAAAATGTTACATTGGCCTTCCTGTTGCTCCAAGAAATACGAGTATGGCTTCCCTACCATGCGATTGTTCAGGGCAAGGTTTTAAAAGCCTCTATCAGCCAGCCAGCCAATCTTATTAACACTTCCCAAATTCTGCAGGATTAGAGGAATTATTAAGTGCTTGAATACTTTTTACTCTTGAAGCCTCAGGTTCTCTGATGTGCTCAGTATTGGTTTTCAAATAGACTGAAGTCTTCTATAACGCCTAACGATAATTCACTCTATGCTAGGCTGGCTGTAGTCAGCTCCCTAGAAGGAGATGGGTACCCACTGTGACAAATTCCTTTGGCTCTATCTGCCTGCTGGTACAGCACAATTCCTGGGACTGAATTAACCAGCTGGTACATGAAGTTAGGCATCTCCAAGTTGCTCAGCAACTGCACATAAAAGCACAAGTGCTAACAGAGCAGCCACTGCCACACCGGGCCAGCACATCAGAGTCATTAGTTAGTAGTACAGATCTGTTCTTGGCATAGAAGTTTGAACACCATTTTACCATGAAGATATTCTTATCATCACAGATTACTAACAGAACTGTATTGATTACACTTTCATTCCAGGCTCAAGAATGATACTTACTGGATCAAGCAGAGCAGACTTCACATCCTCACCGTATCGATTCCGAAGACATGGTCCACAAAACTGCCCCCTTACTCCTCCACAGCCCTGGTTGCGACAGATTGTCTTTGTGTCAGTTGTCTTTTGTCGACACTGGTGGCAAGTACTACCCTAAAGGTGGAAAGGAAGAGAAAAACGTATGTATGAAGGACAACCTAAATGCTCATTGATGAACTTTCCTAATAATAACCACAAACTTTAAACCAAAGTCAAATTAAACAATGAACAGCAAGTTCTGTTATTATGATAAATCATATAGGAATGCTAAGAATTTTACAGAGACGGTGCCCAGTTTTAGTTGCATTGGAAGTCTCAAATTACATGAGCCTCCTATCACAGCTCTAGTCCTTTCTTCTCCCTAGGAAAAACCTAAAACTATTGAGAAAATGATCTTGTGACTCATCTCTGCCAGTACCATGAAGCATGAAATACATGGTACGCTGATCTTTATGATAACCAGTAAGAGCCAAATCCAGTGAAAATAAGGAAGGAGGAGTTCCATTAAGAACTCTGGAAGCTATACAACCTGTATAAAAATGTCATTTCCAGGGGTACAAAGAACAGCAGAGATCACTATTATTTAATGGTACAACAACACAACATTTTTATTAGTGAGAGAGATAAAAAGGATGCCAACTCTTACCAGTAGGAAGTAATAGCTATAGCAAACTTCGCTTAATAGCTCTGTGGCACAAAACCACTTCTTTTCAGGGGCAAAAAGCCAGTGGGGAATATCAACCACCACAGCCAAGCCCACAGAAGTCTGGAAAAGCTTTCAAAGCTGTACTGTGTGCCATAATAATGATGAGCTGTACTCCCCAGAGCCTCAGAAAAGGACACCTTTTAGCAAACACAAAATTTTCATTTCAAGCACACAGACACACTGAAGAATATGGCAAAGACTTACTAGAACTTTGTCATAGATTTTGTCTCTAACAGTGATTGCAATGTTGTCCAAGTCCTCCTCAGTTATATCTTCTACTGGACGATGAGACGAATACTTTGATGACCTCCTCCTTTTGCGTACTCCACAATCCCCCTGCTAAACAAACTCATCTCAATATCTTTTGTCTGATGTCATGAAGCCTCTGTCACCATAGTTGGTGACAAATTCCTTCATTTGCAATGTGTATGCAGTCCAGACCTGGTGGACTACAGGCTCAGGCAACCACTGGAAGAACAGGATTTCCAAATCACTGCCTTTCTCTCCCTCTCCTCCATAATCTTTTCTCTACTACACTTTTTATTCATTTTATTTAATTCCTTTCCATTCTTACTACTTTTTTTTGCACAAATCCCTAACATGTTTTACTTTTCTTTGCATTCCCTCCACTCATCCACTGTAACTCTTCATACTGCATTTCTTCCCTCTCAAAATAAGGAGCTGTGACCATCCGCCTTCCCATGCTTTCCTCCTTTAATCTCCTTGTATGTTCTCTAATTGCTTTCTCCAATGACAATCTCTAATGTTCTGCAAAAAAAACCTCTACTGAAGTTTTAGGTTAGTCCTGCCATACCCAGCCCTTTCTTATTATCCTGTTATGTGGAAGGGAGTACCTTTTTTGCCTTCTAATTATCATTCTCTTTGACCTCTATTCATAAATAAATCTCATCTGATTCTTAGGCTTCCCCATACCTGTCTCTGAAGACGTCATTTGTCCTTCACTCTAGATCAGTTCTGTTCTGTCCAGAACAGTCATTTACCAGCCTAGCTTCTCATTTGCTGCTACTCCTCTTCTCCTAATAGCCAAGTTCCCTCTATAATGTTTCAACTATGCCCAGCACTTGTTCCAAGAAGCAAAACTGGGATCCAGCCTGTAAGGATTCAAACCTAAAAGAGTCTTCCTCATAAGAGCTATACAGAAAATTAAGCAAGACAAATGATCACCATAAGCTAGAGAAGGAAAAAACCAGATTTTTAAAAATAGGAAGAGTAAAACCTGCAGTTTTTCAATGGCTAGCCTGTACATTAGCAGTTTGCTGGTGCAGATTCCCTTAATTCATTCTCAGTTCAGCCACGTAATTCGCATCTTCCCTCTGCTATTTCCAGAGGATTTTTGCCTTTTTTTCTGAGTCTGGTAACAGAAAAGATCTGCTTTGCCACCTCCATCACCCCACTGCCTTGCCACTCCAAAGCCTTCTACATTACAGGCTCTAGTAGTTTCCAGACGAAGAATAAATAACAGACCATAAGTAAAATGCCTTGTTATGCTTCAATAACACTGGTCTCAAATAGAGCCCACTTAACAGGTGCAAGATGAGACAAAGGCCTGGAGATAACTTTTCTATAGCTAATCCCAACCAAAGATTTTCAGTAACTTTGTTTAGGATGTGACGTCTGGTCTAAGTCCTGGCCAACAATTTAAATGTTTCCTAGTTCCTGACTACTGGGGATATCAAAATCTGGTAAATACCACACTGAGTCTCTTCAAGAGGTTTTGTTGTCTATAGCTACGGATGTGTTCTGCAAATTTGACAGCCGACACAGTAAATTTTTCCAAGGCAAAATTTTCTGGTGGACGAGCATTTCTGGTTGGGTTCATTCGACGTGTTATTTGGCCTTCAGCAAATGTCCTCCTTGGCGTTTTCTTCTGTTTCTAGAAAAAGAAGGAAAATACAGTATCTCTCTTTTCAGTTATGTCTGTAGTGTTAAACACTAGAAACAATCTGAAAATGTCTGTACTACACTTGTACTAGCATGAATTGATCTGCTGTTCTCCCACTCATTTTTTGTTAGGCCAAACCCCACCAATTATACTCCCTACACACTATACCTTTTTGCTACTTTTAAAACACCACACCTTCACACCAAATTCCATTCCACTTAACATCACAGAACTACACCCAAATTTAACACGTGGCATATTAAGGTGGAAGCTAGTTCTCACTGTTCTTTGGTAGCTAAATATTCAGATTTTCCCACAATCTGAATACACAATTGAGGAACATTGAGGAATACGCAATTTGAGGATCAAGCTGAATTCTAGGTAATTTTCTTTAAAACTTTTTAAACTGAAAGGGCACTAAGAAGCTGCTTCATTTAGTTCAAGATTCCTAATTTTGGAGATCCTTGGGAGGCGCAAGATATCCTCTTCCTACTCTCACACCTGCCAATTACTATGTGATTGAATTCATGCAACGGAAGTCCTACATGGACATCTACCAAAGACACGGCCCTTCAACGCTACCTCAGATCTTTTCAGTTTATAAGATATGTGGAAAAATGCTACTCTACAGAGAAAGAAGGGTTGACACTCCTCTGCTGAAAGGTGAGAACAGTCAGTCGAAATAACTACTGTTATCATTCCAGTTTGCGTTGAGTGGTTCAACTTCATGGTACTTCCCAACCAATAGCAATTCTATACAAATGAAGTGACCAAACCCAAAGAAAACCAGAACAAACTTGCTGAAAGTTCCTGATGAAACACGTTAATCCTAAGTCTAACAAAAATTAGTATCACCACCAACCGGTACCAGAAACTTACCGAAGGAGTCGAGGTGGATGTTTTCACTGGGAACAGGTCCGGTATGGAATTCAGTTCTGCCAGCAGCTGGGCAAGCTGGAATCAAGGGATGTCACACTGAAAGCTCACTGCAACTTGCAAAAAAAAGCAACACCACCTACCATCCGCTCTTCACATGCACTTCAAATTATAGCTAAACATGTGCATGAAACCTTTCTGGAAGCACTTAAATAAAGTGGGGTTCATAAAAGGGGTTCACTTACTCCTGAATGAGCAAGAACTCTGCCACATATACTAACTTCATAGCTCCCACTAATTCTTACTGGGAATTAGAACCAGCCAGATTTACATAGTACCTTGTCAAAACAGCACCAAAGGAGTGCACTACAACATCATAATGACTCTAGAAATAACAAGAAATTCAGTTCGTATGATAGGAGGGAGAAAAGAAAGACAGGATGCCAGAAGACAGTAAGATGTTCCCAGTGAGCTTTTACTGACTGCAGATAGATCTGTGCTCTTTGCCAGAGACCTCAGCGTCCCCTTAAGCAGGGCAGACACTGGGTACACACTCATTACAAAGTCACAGAGCAACTAAGCCCCACTGGCAGTTCCCCCAATGCATGCATGTTCTGATGCATGTACAGCAGCAGAAGCACTTCAGCAGGATGATTTCTTGCACTGTGTATGAGATGTCTTGGAGGAACATTTCCACAGAAGCAGTGGCTGATAGGTACAAAAAAAACACTGACCTGTTCTGGAATTCCAGAATGAGG
Organism: Machaerirhynchus nigripectus; assembly: GCA_013397975.1. Lineage (NCBI taxonomy): Eukaryota > Metazoa > Chordata > Aves > Passeriformes > Dicruridae > Machaerirhynchus > Machaerirhynchus nigripectus. Next base: position 456,105 of record VZRQ01010237.1, on the reverse strand, counting down.
CTAACTTCTGAAAAGCCAGTGGTAGTGGGGATGAGCCAAGCTGCTAGCTCTCTGAGATTGCCACAGCCATCAAGAGATTAAAAGCTGAATACAGTATTTCCCAGTAAATACTTCTGTGTGGCATTTATTAAATGCTATTTAATGCCATTACAGTACTGCTCCTAGGATGCCAGTGAATTTCACAGTGGTTGAACTGCAAGGAAGAGTGGAAGGTGAGAAGGACCAAGGAGCAGCAAGACTAACACAACAGCAGTGAGGACACATGACAGATCAGAAACACAGGTACAACGCTGAAGCAAGTTTTTACACAAGAGCTGCAGGCCCACACCAAGAGCCCCAAGACTGCTTGGAAGCTGCAACTTTTCCTGAAACACAGTAAAACTGAAGGAGCTACTAAAGACTGAACATCAGTTCGGATTACACAGCAGCATTATAATTAAAGAGAGCTGGTGGCATGTTGGATAATAGAGGAAAAAACATTAGGAAAAGATCAGTCGCTCTTTTCCACACCTACACACACATACACACAGGTTCAGCAGTTATATAGTAAAGCATCACTGTAAAAATCACATCCCACACAACTGAAAAATTACATTTATCATCCTCAGCAGTTTTTAGCTGGCTTTCCAATTAGTAACTGCAGCAGATCTGTCATACACAAACACCATAGAGTTGTGCAAATTCTACTGTGCGAATGACACCATATAAACCACCTGAAAGGACTAGCTGGTTTTCTGACATGTTCTGAATATAAGACTGCAAAACTTGGTCATTTGTAATTTTGTTCACATTGACATAAAAAATCCTTAGTTCTTCTCTGGTTTTAAACTTGACCAGGCTAGTCCTACTTGAGGTTATTTTAGGGGTAAATGTCTGAGTGCTGAGGGTCCTCTAGGGTTTTCCCAGGTAGAAAAATTCACCATACGATTTTCCCAAAGTTCCAGCACAGCACCAGCAGGAACCCTAAAATTCAAGTTTGCTAAAGCTAAGTATTTGGATGTAAATGTCAGAAAACAAAACACTGCTCTTAAATCTTACCATGGCTTTATTTTCTTTTATATTTATGGCTCTCTTAAGCAGTGCATTGGAACTTTCCTCCTGTGTTTCTTTAATGTCTTCTTCAGACTCTGAAGCAGAGCCCTCTACTTTGTCTGACCGCTTGAGGCTTATTTCTCTTGAAAGAGGTGTGAGGGATTCACTGTCCTTTAGAGGTAAGTCAGACAAAGCCTGTTCAGGCACTTTTTTCTCAGATGACTTTCTGGTGGGAAACTGTAAAGCAACACGAAGGCCAAAGCTTCTTCTCTTGGGGGAAAATTTCTTCGCCTCTTCCTCCTCTTCCTTCTCATTGCCCAATAAATTATCGCGTTCTTCATCACTCAAGTCTGACTCCACCATCTAGAGGCAGGAAAAATCCCGTGTTACATTATTGGCTCTGACACAAGAGAGGTTATTCTTAAATCACTACTTCTAGATAGCAGCCTTTCCACCCAAATGTACCATTGTAAATTCACCTAAATTAACAAAATTTTAGAAGCTCACAGTATGTAACTTCTGCCTGTGCAGAGATCAAGAGAACATCTACATATTAGTATAGTCTGGGATAGACATGGCTGTCTCCAGAGGAACAATCTTGCCCAGTACAATCTACAAGCAGTGGAGGAAGTTCTCATTCCTAATACGTGATGCTGTATTGAATACAGCATTCTTTCTCTTTTAAGACAACACGTTTTAATTCAGCATGAAGAAAGAACATCACAATGTATCAGAGAGACTCCGACGAGAACACGAGGTTTACACAGAAGAGACAGAATAAAAAGAAGTCAACATATACATTCACACGTAGGTGTGACTGCCTTTACCAGAACTTCTTTCTTGTTCACATGCACCTCGTTTGAAGCAAAGCCCTCAAACACTTCTGTTTCAGAGTCGGTGTCCTCAGTGAAAATCCTCCGCAGCTCTTCAGTGAGGTATCTGGACTGGAACCGGAGCCCCTGCAAAAATACCACTCAGTAGCTGAGAGAGAGTCAGATACAGAGTATTCACACAGCCACAATTAACAGGTTTTGAGGGTCAACACAGCGCCAACTAGATAGCATTCTGTGAAAGCACTTTGCAGGCAAAGCCTGTCAAGAGAAACAAATAACAAGACAACATTCAGAGTTTCAACACTGAGTTATGTTAACTTAGCAAGATTTTTTTCTTCATTTTGAGGACAGGGCTTTAACTGAGCTACTTGTTGTGGGGCAAACTTTCTTCTTCACGTCTTCCTCCTCTTCTTCATTACTACCCAATAAAAATAGACTATCAGTTTTCTTGTATGTAAATTATCATGTTGTTTTATGTATTTTCTTCTGAATGTAAAAAAACCAGAAAATACAAACGAGAGATGGGGTCTGCTCCTCATGCTATTCCACCATCACTGAACTGACCAATACCAACACAAATCCACAGAGCTTTGAATAGCCTGACTAACATCCCTCCACCTTTAAACTTCTCAGCTCTCTGGTTTTTTGGTGCAGTTTATCATTCAGATGTGTTCTAGAGTAGACAGCCCCTCAATTTCAGCCTATAGACCAGGAAGTAAAAAGATCTCATTAAAACATTCTTCATGGTATGCACATTACATCCCAATTAAACACAAGGCTTTTACTAAATAGAATCGTATTTCCATACTTCCAGTAAGAACTAGTAGAAAACCATCTAGTCAACTCGTTCCTGTTAATCTCTTGAAAGACTTGTTCCTGGTAGGAATATAACCCATGCTCACATCACACCTGCCTCTTGAAAGTCAGCAACATATAAGTTTGTTTCCCCAATTTTCCTCTGTTATTTCTTCCTCCCACACAAGAAACAAAAATGACCTTTAATACAAAGCATTTGCTAAATATCCTTATTCTTCCTTTCAATTCCTTCCCTTCCCTGACTTTAATTACACACTTCTTTATTTTAAGATAATATCTGGTGAAAAAAAGATACAATAGATGAGTGGAAAAACTTAGAGGGGAATGGGAGGGGGGAGCCACTGCATATGCTGTTTCTTTACACTTAAACATCTACAAATTATTATGGGTAAGTGTAATGAGTTTTCTCTGAGGAAAATTACTTTATTCTTTTGTTGATAGCTGCAGTGCAGCTGCTTGAGAAAGGAACAAACACAATAGGGAAGTTACTTTAAAGTTAAATTGCACTTCTTGGAGGAAACTTAAGTTTTTATGTATTCTGTGTTTTCATGAAATTCCACAATGAAGGTTGAGGGGGGAACTATGCTATTTGTTAGCTAAAGTAACTAAAAATAACACACCTAGAGCTAAGCTGTTCATCTAAGAAAAGCAGTGTATACCAGGTAAAATACACATCAGGGATACCTATTGGGAAATTGTGGGAACTCAGCAGAAGCGCAGAGATTATGGGAGCAGAACTGCAGAAAGCCCTGAGGAAAAGCAGGCACACAGAGGTCACTACTTGTTAACTCATTTGCACCTCAGCATCCAAGGGAACACCTGATGCACTAACAGTCCATTTGCCACCCCAGTGGGGCAGCTACTTTGCCTCCTTTCTCAAGGACTGCTGAATTTTTCTGAACTTCCCATCATTCTGCCCTTCACAACAAAACCTTTTGGTTTCCTGCACAATGAGGACCAAAGGGCTTTTGCAGCAATAGTGGTGTTTGACATCATGAGCGCCAGATGATGCTCATCCTGATGCAGGGCCCTGATGTGCAAGGACGGCAGATTACACTGCAATTGGATGGAACTCAGGGAATTTTTATTGTACCATTAAGTGCTAAGGGAATCAAATTCAATACTGATCAAGATTTTAAGTAATTCTCATCTCAAGGGAAACACAGGAATGGTAAGGAAGGTTGCAGTGGCAGCTGTAAATCTGGAACAAGTCTCACTGGGATTCTCAGCAATGCATGTTAAACCAACAGTACCTAGCATCTTCCACAGCATTTTTCATCAGAGGATTTTAAAATGCTTTACAGAAGAGATCATTATCATAAACTCTATTTCACAAGTTGGGAAATCAAGAGAGAGAAAAGTACAGTCTGGTGTCTGCAATCCCCAAGCAGGCAGAAGCTCCCACACAAGGCTTCCTCTCCACCACCACCACCACCACTCCCCACTGACCCTTCCTCATGCTCCCCACAAAGACACAAATGCAAGAGCAAGCTACCCCCTGGTTTTCTGAAGTTACCAGTACTGCTGTCTAGCAACAAGATTACAAACTAATTTAGAGCCCAGTACATTTCATTACACTTTAGACACTACCTTTCTCCATAGCACAGACTGTGGCTCTACCCCCAAAAGGTCTCTGTACTCTCCTGGGGTCACTTGCCTATAAAGGCTCAGAAACAGTACATAATTGTATAAGCCTTATTCTGTCTCTTGGCTAATACTAATCACCTTTCTTGTCATCACCACCTCTTAACCAGATGCTGACCTGATGGACTAGGAAAACAGAAGAAAAAAAAGATTTCCATTTTCTTATTAATGAAACAGAGCGACCTTTGCAAGAGCACCAATGACAAAGGTATCTTACAACACATTAGCTCATGACTATCAAGCATGTAATTATAAGTTTCTAGAAGACTAAAAACTAAATTTTTCACCACCCAAGACATCACACCAGTTCTATTCTTTTCTTATTAATTCAGCTGGTATCTCCAGCTACCAAATCACAGAAGAAAAAATACCAAATCATTGTGCTGATCCAAGCTACTTCACCATCAAGAAAGCAAAGAACCAGCAAATTGCACTATTGCAGCAGGAGCTGATGGTTTCTCTGGGTAACCACTATTAAAACATGATTTTAGTGCAGAGACAGCACAGAGAAATTTCTGGAAGAAATACCTTGAAGTCTGCATACTCTGAAATGCCTGTCTAATACCATGTATTTGCACTGTCTTATGTATCCAGGATGGTAATTCTCTTTTCCTGTTTGCTACTTACCTATTTCACTCAAACTCACCTTCCAATGAAACCCATTTTCTTTTTTATATTATGAAGGAGTTTTCAAAAGCAACCATTAAACCCTAAAAAGGATACCAGGTTTGTTTACATTTATTTTTAATATGGGGACTGCAAATTATGGGTTATGGTGCAAGTTATAATTCACACAGTTTTGACACAGGCTCAGAGTACTACTGCATCCCAAGAGCATAACGAGACTACAACAATCTGTTCCTACCTCTTTTCCAGACTCCACGGAATCAAAACTAGCATAGTTATTCTCTGACAAGAAGCTCCGTTTGGAAGCATCATCTTGGAACCCTGGAAAATCTTCACTGTCACTGGGGGCATTGAAAATGTTGGCCACATCCTTGGGTATCTGTTTCTGATTCAAAACAAGACAGAAAATATGAGTCAGACATACACCAACTTGACAGGAAAACTCAAACTGGCAAAAGTAGAACTTATTTTTATATTCCTATGCAAGCACAAATCTGTACCACAAAATATGTGTAAATTGTACCTTAATCAGCTAAACTCCAGGAAAATTCTGTATAGACTGTTTTAATCCCTGAATACAGACTCAGGATCTGGGATTAGGGAGGGGATGCAATACACAGGGTGTTCAACTCCACAGGAAAGTACTTCAGAGACTTAAAAATACAGGTGTGCCTCATCTTTGCAAGCAGGAGCTCAGGGCACCTTTATCCATGGGGAAACCCACCACCCCTCCTGCTCTTTCAGGATGATGAGCTCAGAGGTGAGAAACACAACTGCAAACCTAACGCAATGCTAAAGTACAAAGAAACCTTATGGTTAGATCCCACAGTATCATTACAGATTTTAGCAGACACTTAGCTAACTCCAAAAATAAAACCAATGCAACTCATTCTCCTTGGTCAGTACTGTCACAGAGCTTCTCCTGCGACACTTGGTAAGAAAGTGAAAATGCGTTAACCAAGAACACTTTCCCTTTGCTAGAAGCCCTTGATGTGGCCCGCCAGGAGAGGAGGAAGTACAGCCAAGGGCAGGTAGCAGCCTTCCCGAGGTGACCAAGGTCACAGCTTCAGAGTTCAGGAAGTCCAGTCCCAGCCTAGGAGACTCATAACACCACATCCAAACATTCCACCGGGCCATATACTTCACACCAAACACTTCAGATAAGCCTCTTCCTCACAGGACAGTAAGGAAGCCTTCAGTTTCCATGTGGGCTGCTTTAGGATCTGGTGTTGTAAAGATGGAATGAAGAGATCAAGCCTTAAAAACCAAGGAAGAGGACATTTTGCCACGTTTCAGAACCCATTTTTACACATCCCAGTATCACCTGCAAAACCATTCTGCTAGTTACACAAATGCTCGGGGAGAAAATGTCTGTATTCCTCACCAGCATCTGGACACTCATCTCCTACATCCCCCGGACCACATATACACCTCACACACACACCACTTTAACTTGAAACAAGCCTCTCTGCTGTTTGCTAAAGCCACACACAGACCTCCCGCTCCTCTCATAACTCTGAGGAACGTGAGATCAATGACTGCCTGGTGAGAGGCCAATTCCTCATCAGAAAGTGCTGTTATCCAGCCCTGAATATTCAGCAGTACATCGCAGAGATGAAGTTCAGAATAGAGAGCACACTGCCCTTTTCCATTGTCATAGAAAACCAAGGTTGCTCATACATGGCCCCATATAATGATTTTTTAAAATTTTCTTTTGTTTAGTTTACTTGTGCCAAGGCAAATGACCCAAAGGAGGCTCGTTGTTCAAAAGTAACGTTGCTGAAAAGGTTCCACTTCCATTAAAAGAGCAAGTAGTACCTTCATCAAAGCATCACTTTCTGAAATAAGCTACAGTAAAGGGTGAACACTAACCTAATTTTATTCTTGTTCTGCCTTTATAAAGCTGATGTAGGCTGATGCAAAATCAACTTAACTGTTGCTCGAGCAAGAGTAGAATTCACCTCTGAAAAACTGACCCTTCTCAGGTCTATAATGGCATGACCCAACACATGGCTGCTAAAGCCATGCTGTCCACATCCAAACCCCTTTGGATATTCCCTCACTCCCAGCTCCTACAGTGAACATCCAGAATCCACTTCCATTGCCATGACAGGATTTACTCAGTACAGAGCAGTGTTAAAAATGAAGCACTACGCATTTTAATGGAAAAACATACAAGGAGCTGAGAGCCTCACTGCTATGAATAAATTGCTTCCAGGAGCCACTGCATTAGTTCTTGTGCTAATGTACAGCTGAGTTAGCCACTGCTGTGATTACTGTATGCCTGATTTCTTCTTCTTCATCTATTGCTTCTGCATCTGCACCAGAGGAGTCATTATGGGGCTGTAATTACTGATTTTGAACAACAACAAAAAAATTCTTTCCCGGTAGAAGACTTTTAAAAATCTTTTTGCATTCCCGTATTCTAAGGTACTGGTACTGATTTAAGTAATTTACTGCAGAACTTCAAGGATTTTTAGATTGTGACTTGCTCCTCATAGCCTGACTACGAAGAATCTCAATTTGGTCACTGATGCATCCCCATTTTACCAGAAAGGCTTACGTTAATAACAGACAGCACCTGACACGTACAAGGTGGGCATACTCCAGAAGTTTAGAAAGGGAAGTCTCATGATGAATCTTGATGAGCAACACTATTTCTACACCTGAAATCCTGTATTTCTATACCTGAAAACATAAGCCAAGTTTATTTCCTGGAAAAGTCCACTGACATCAAAGAAAAGCTTGCAGCAAACATCTCTGTCGTGACGGGTTCATTCTCCATCATTTATTCTGTAGTCCTGGAAGTCACAGACATTTCCATCTTCAACTTTCAATTAAAATACATTCTGAAACTGATTTACAATCAGCATCAGAGCCTAGGATTTCAACTCTTGTCAACAAATTATTATACGCCAAGAAAGAAAATACGAATTTGTCTAAACAGAAATGTCAAAATGTTAATCTATTCAAAATGCCTGTAAGACACAGGCTCTCCAGGAAAGGATCTTTTTGCCACTAAACCCCTAAAAATGTCATGAAGGCAGAGAGGTGATGAATATTCCAAGCTTGCTCAAGGAAAATATTTCAACATGAATATACCACAACAGACTGCTGAAATGCTGCAGATGTGAGAAATACTGTCTTTTAAAGATAAAGATACCTGTTACAAAGGCTAAATACTGAAAGTCTAGTAAAAGCTGGAAATAATTCACAGCTTCTGAAAAAGTCAGTTTTATTTCTGGTAGGAAATTTTATATCTATTGAACTAATTTATTTTTGCACATAAAACACACTTCATTGTTTAAAACCCCTACAAGGTACTTTTCAAAAGCATCAGCAAACCTTCCCCACTACAGATGGCACACAATCCAACAACTGCCAGAATAACAAAACCTGTGTTCATGCAGAAGTAGCCCAAAGCTCAAGACATCCATGTCTCTCAGGTTTTCCTTCTCTAAATTAGACAAAATACCACCAGTACACCCAGGAGCATACTCGGATGTGTTGGGCTGCACGGACATCCCATTCCCACAGAACCAGGGGTAGGCAGCTTGCATGTGCCTGTGGAGGCTGGTAGGTCTGTCACCAAGGGCTGAGGGCGACAGAGGCTGGTAGGGTTGTCAAAACTGTTTCAGTCACACGAGCTATTGGAAAAGCAAGGCACCCAAGGTCCCCAGCAGTCACAAGAACATTTTTCCAAGCACTATCCCCATGAATTCCACTTGTTACGCAAGGAAAAAAAGGAAAAGCCTGAGGGGAGCTTTTTCACTATCAAGATCAACAGGAAGAGTTTTCATGTTTCAACTGAAAAAGCAACTTTCCTGACACCAAAGCCAGAAAAGATGCAACTTGCCCTGTAGGCTGCAAGGAGAGAACACTTGCCTGCACGCACACCCATGGATTTGGTGGGAAGTATGTTATTTCTACACCACTGACTACCATGTTTAATTTTTTTAAGAGTTATTTGCACACATCACTTTCCCTGCCAATTGTCACACTAGCGCATTCTTCTCCAACAGTGATGTATCAGGAGAACCTGCAGCATAAGAAAGCAGGTTCTCTATTTTTGCTCCTACCATGGGAAAAAAAAAAATCAGTTGGGCTGTGTTCCCTTAATTCAATTTAGCACAATATATGGGCAATCCTACTCAAAGCAGAGGACAGACAATTTCAGTCACATTCAAACTCAATAACCAAAGTTTAATCCCAAGCAGATACTCATGCAAGCCAAACCTGTGCAGTCACACCTTCACCACATGCTGGAGAGCCTCTTGACTTGTCCCAGGTTCAGTCCAGAAGCAAGCCTAAGGCACGCCACCCAAGGGTTACAGGCACTGCATTTGGCTCATACCTCAAAGGAACAACCGAACAGGGAAGCACTCCAAGACTGACAATTGCAGGCAGCGCTACAAGAATAGAGGGGCCCAGCCAGAATGTCAATAGGTGCCAAACCAATAAACTGAAACTGTTTAGAAGTCAAGATCCTCGTTTTTCCACTGGAGTCATAAAGGCGAACAGCACTCTAAAAGCTTAATTTTAAGCATCATACAAATGTGTGAAAGAATGGCAGGCATAGAGATGCAAAGTCCCATTTTGCAGTGCAGAAGAATCACACAGACTGGATGGATGGTCAACAGGACTGTCAACCACACAATCAGCCTGAGACTCATGGGCATCAACGAAATCTAGGAAGGCGAGGAAGATCCCAGATAACCTCCAGAATTTCTCAGCAGCACTCTAGCACAAAAACCTGAAATCCCCTGGACAGTGAAGTGTATTCCTGGCACAAGTGGCAGGAGGTTAAAAGGCAAGTGTTCTGAAAAAAGCAGAACAACTGATAGAATGAGCAGGCAACACCCACTTTTATGATCTTTGCAGGAATAATTAGATTCTACTGAAGGTGAAGATGGATTATGCCTGAGCCTTTAATCTGTCACAGCAACAACTCCTGGGACTTTCAGAGTGCCCCCTCAAAAAGTTCTGGCAATTTTCACACCAGTTAACCTATTGCTAAATCCAAGTAACTCCATGAAATTTTGGTAAATTCTGCTATTTTCAGAACAGCAGAATATGGTTTATCTATTGCCTTATTTAAACTGATAATAAGCTAATGCCCATAAAGCTACTTTATCCCAAAATAAGGAATGCCCGAATATCATAAAAACATGGCAAATAATTTAAAATGTCACCTTCCGTAGACAATACCTTCCTGGAAACTATTTGCTGCTCTTCAAAAATCCCGGTAATACTGTGAATATCAGCATGCCAGCATATGAACACAATCCAAACACTGTCAACTGCTACTATTTCTTCCTTTGTACCATCTAATCTTTCACCAATCCAAACAGTTGTAACAGCTATTTCTGAATTAATTCTGCATTTAATTCAAGAGCATCCTTTTCATCTATGGTGATGCCTAATTACTGTCCAAGTGCCAGCGTTCCAAGGAAAACACTTTTGTACAATACCACAGGCATGCGATGCATCCTTGCTTTGTGCCTGGACTGCTTGAGTCTAGGACTAGAGCTCAGGCCTTCTGGGTGCAAGCACTTTGTCACAGCTCACACTTCTTTAACAAGCTCTGTGTACTGAAACTGCTGGGCCAGGACCTGGTAAATCAGACCCTGGGACAGGAAATGGAACTGCAGGTCTTGCGATTCAAAACAATTTTGTACTGCTGACTTCTTTGGCAGCTGTTTTCAAATGGGGGCACATACTCACAAGCCAATCTGCCTGTCAGCAGACAATCTGTGACTTCAGAGGCAAAGAAACCTCTGCCACCACATCCTTCTGGCCCAGCCAGGACTGAACTCACTTCTCACCAGTGTATTACAAAAGACAACGCAGAGCTAGCAGAAGGCTGTGCTCAGACAAAAACAAACCCCCATGAGAAACAGGAAAACACCAAGAACAGACAGACGTGTCCTTCTCCCCTTTGCTGAGCCTTAAAAGAAACATGATGTGCAGCCTTTTAGCTGTGCACCAGAAAGGGCACTAGCAGATGGTAAGAGTCTTGTGTTATAGCACCAGAGGTGACAAATAAGAACCATTTGTGTCTACTGTCAAACAGGGTTCTCCCAAACTGTTTTACAGTGCCCTTATTTTAACACTGCCAATGGAGGGCCTGAGGTCATAAAGAGCTGGAAGGTTTACAAAGTCTCTGAGAGGACAGAGGTTCTAAAAAATATTCCATTGTCTCTATTACACTGCAGTTCCACAGAAACCCATGTCACCATGATTTAAAGAGAGTCAATTTAGACTATATGTAAGGAGAATGGTAAAACACTAGAATCGGTTGTCTAGAGAGCTGGCGGATGCTCCATGCCTGGAAACATTCAGGGTCAGGTTGGATGGGGCTCTGAGCAACCTGATCTAGTTTAAGATTGCCCTGCTCATTCAGGGGGGCTGACTAGACGAGGTTCCTTCCAATCCAAGGTATTCTATGATTCAATGGCCATACCACCTCCTAAGATTTGAAGAAATCAGACATATGCATCCAAGCATGTGCCGCCAGGCTTGGACCAGACCACAGCCGATGGAAGCATGCCTCTCAGGCGACTCAAATATGTGTCTAAGGTGGCATCGCGGCGCTTCAACAATAAAACA
>VZRQ01010237.1:377181-412145 GCA_013397975.1 Machaerirhynchus nigripectus | reverse complement strand
TTTTTTTTTTTTTTGCCTAGGAGGAGGTTTGCAGGTAGCTTTGGTTGATTCCTGCATGAATTTCAGTGACCAGAAAAAATGATGGAGCAAGCCAGACATACCTCTCATGAGGAATGATGCTCTGTAAATTCTCCAATGTTTCTTTTGCTTTACTTTTTAAAAGAAACTGGTTTTTTTTTTTTGAAAGGAACTTTGCCACCAAAGATATTCTCATTTCAATGAGTAAATAAATCAACTGTAAACACATTTCTTAAATATGAGTCATTATACATAGGCAGCTGTCAGTGTGAGACTGTTGCCATCAATTAGGATGCAGAGACTGCACCTCATCATCTGAATGCGTGAAACTCACAAACTCAACACGAGCCAGCATCTATTAAATATTTTATAACTTCCACAATTTTAACATTTGGGTTAAACAACTGTTCAGTTATCCAGATTTTATAGAGTTCACCTTTCAGTACTTATGAATGCCTGTCTCAAAGACAGACTTCCAGCATTTTTGTAATTTTTTCATTAAATTTGGATAGCTGAACTTTTCTTGTCTCATTAGTGTTCTGGTGAGATGTTGCTCCACTGCCATTTGGAGAAAAAACCAATCATAAGCATATGTGAAAGGTTATACAGAACTTCTTAAAGCAACAAGCTGAAGTTCTCTAGGAGGGCTGCAATTACCCACATACTTCATGTTCTCCGGATCCAAATGTGTATAAAAGAAAAAAATAATCCCCTTTTTCATCAATATCCCTGTTTTGAATTCCACAGCAACTACTGGAGAAGAATTCGATGTGCCAGGTAAAAATGTACTATCACCTTTATTTGTTTCAAAAGTGCTGTCTGACATCGCTCCTGTATGGTGCGAAATTCAGAGTAATTGCAGTTTAGGATCATCCAGCCTGGCCTCGTTTTCCACCCTGGTGTCACTTTTCCATATGGAAATCCTGGTCTCTGGTATTTCTGCTGGCCTTATCTACACCTCCTGTTGCCCTGTCTATGGTGGACCAATTAGGAAGACAAATGGTGTCCAAGGTATGAGCACATCTATAGTTTAAAGAGGAGCAAAATTATGGTTTCTGTCTTTTTTATAGCTCCTTTTCCTAGTAATTGCCAACTTTCATTTCAGTCATATATGACTCTCATATTTGACTGTTTACCTTCCGAGTGCTCAGCTGTTGAAAGATATGTAATCTCTTTTGGACTTCAGCAAAACTTTTGACACTGTTTCTCACACCATCCTTCTGGACAAAATATCCAGCCCACAGCTGGATAAACACATCATGGGATGGGTGAGCAACTGGCTCAAGGGTCAGACACAAAGGGTTACAGGGAATGGGGTCACATCAGATTGGTGGCCTGTCTCTAGTGGCTTTCCACTGGGCCCCATCCTCAGCCCTCTGCTCTTCAACATTTTCATAAATGACTTGGACACAGGACTGGAAGGGATACTCAGCAAGTTCACAGCTGATACAAACCTGGGAGGAACTGTTCACTCCCTCGAAGGCAGGGAGGCCCTGCAGAGACCTTGACAAATGAGAGGCCTGGGCAATCACCAACAGTGTGAAGTTCAACAAGAGAAAGTTCTGGATTCTGNCTGGGGCGGCCTCACCTCAAGTGCTGGGGGCAGTTTTGGGTGCCACAATGTAAAAAAGACATGAAGCTGTTAGAGAGCATCCAAAGAAGGGCCAAGAGGATGGTGAAGGGCCTTGAGGGGAAGCTATATGAGGAGCAGCTGAGGTCACTTGGGCTGTTCAGGCTGGAGGAGACTGAGGGGACACCTCATTGTAGTCTACAACTTCCTTGTGAGGGGAAGTAGAGGGGCAAGTACTAATCTTCACTCTTGTGACCAGTGGCAGAACTTAAGGTAATGGCATAAAGCTGAGTCAGGGAAAGTATAGGTTGAATATCAGGAAAAGGTTCTTCCCCCAGAGGGTGGTTGGGCACTGGAACAGGCTCCCCAGGGAAGTGGTCATGGCACCAAGCCTGACAGAGTTCAACAAGTGTTTGGACAACACTCTCAGGTACATGGTGTGGCTCTTGGAGATGGTCCATTGCAGGGACAGGAGTTGGATCTGATGATCCTTGTGAGTCCTTTCCAACTCAGGTTATTTCATGATTCTGTGTTTCTATGAACTAATCACTGTAGCTGTCTTTCACATGAAATCACTTGTCTAAAGGCTGCAGCACCTTCCCATTAAAGAACAGATTGGTGGATTGCCAGAAAACAGAGAAATTCAGAGCATATAGGCCTAGTGAATTTCAACTGAAAAGAACAGAGAAGTCCTTGAAGTCTTCCAACAAGGGTTACGCAATACCCAGTGAAAAATTTTCACTCAAAGTTTATAATGCCATTATCAATTGCAGATGAAATTAACTTCCTCAGATATAAAGGTTTTCACTCTAGGGTGAACAGAGTTCTACTAGGAGAACAGTTCAGTGTGGTCTCCTCCCAGGTACGTGCAATGTGGCAAATCCTGCAGATCGGGTACGCTGGGGTTGGTGAACTCAGACCACTTCTGTCCCAGCGTCATAAAGAATCCTTCATTTCTGAAAAGCCAGAGGATATGCTTAATGAAGTAGAGGACGCAAGCTGACAGGAATGTTGGAAATGGGTGGAGAGGAACCAGTGGATCGCAGGCAGAGTTGGCAGGCAAGGCGGCTGGCCATTAGCCAGAGGGAAATAGAGTGGAGCTGAATGTTGTCTGTGGCCAGCTGGTGAAAACAAAAATGGAGCACAAGGAAGTACTAAAATCACAAGCTCAGGCAGGACAGAATTTGATGTACAAACTCAAGTTACTCTTGAAACAATAAACCTTTAAAAAATAACCAACCCTGCCAGCGCCATACGTTGTGGCAAGTGGGTGAGACATAGAAAATCCCTTGACCTCCAAGGCCTGTAAGCAAGTCCAGAGAAGTGAAAGCTTTTCCAGGAACAAAGACCAGACATAAAACAGGAGAGAAAAAACAAAATGCTTTTACAGAAGGAATCAGGGCTTGAATTTTCCCTGGTTTGCCTTTTACCATCAATTAGAAAAAGTAAATTTTAAGTTCTTCTGAACAAATAGCGATGTGATTTGGTATAAACAGCCATGCATGTAAGAAATTATTGCATTTTCCTTTTCAACACCTAGTTCCAGTCCCTCCTGTGCTGCAATGTTTTCTCTCAGTAGCCAGCTACCAAAATCACTAAAAATGGCATAAATAAAAATTTCAGATTTTCCAGTATTTTTGTGCAATGTGAAGCTCTGCTTAAGCTGGTAGAAACCCTGCCTAGCTAAGAATGAGGATATTTCAGGTCCATTAGTACTTCCATAGTTCTTCTTTGGGAATTATATTCTCCTGACTAGTGGAAATCCATTATTTAACTTTATAAAAACTCGCCTCTTGTTGATTCCTGTTATTTGTCTGAAGGAATCCACATGCTCCAATCATGCATTTTTACCAGTTTGCAGAGAGGGGGTGTCAGGGTGTGTGTGTGTATATGCATGAAACAAAATGGATTATGAATTTGAAAATTGCCAATTATGTTGCATCACACAGCTCAGAGCACTGGCACAATGATGAACCCCAGTCCAGATTTTTCAGCTTAAATGGCTTTACATTCAAGCAAGCAAATTAACCATAAAATAAAGGGGGTTTTTTACAAAATATCCCAAGAAAGAATAAACTGCAGATAATAAGCACCAATCTGGTGTTGAATGCTGCCCAAGATACCAATTGTTTTAAGTCACGACAAAGACAGCTGAATGCTCATCTTGTGGGTATAGAGCATGGATGATTGCTTGCCATGAGTATCTTCTCTCACAAATAACAGTTTTTTCCCTCTTAATTTTCTGCTAAATTGGAAGCTAACTGCTTCCCACATTGTCGTCGGAGCACCTGCAGCTGTGCTGGATTTCTGCGCACCATTTCTTTTAGGTAAAACAGCACTCCACTTCCTTGAGCTCATCATTATGTTTATGTCTTCCTTTCATTGCACTGCCGCACTAATGATTCAGGCAGGCTGGTCAGTCATTAAGTGACAAGCAAATGATACCATATGCAACGTGTGACTAATCGGTCTCAACAAATGAAATCACAGACTTGCTTTTCCCATCATTCATTTCACAAACAGCAGCAATGTGGTGCACAGCAGGTAGTTCAGTTAAAACCAGCCTTGTAAAACAAATTTCCCGCAGCCGTTTAAGTGCACTGTGATGGATTCAATGCTTTAGCAACCAGACGATGCCCAGGGGAATGAGGGATGGTTTGGGCGAAGGGAAGTAGGGAGGAGGAGAAATGCTCTGTACATACATTACAGTAATTAAAGGTTTAGTTACCTTATTGGTTTGTGTATTTTGTTTGTATGGATCACAGAAATGACTACTGTATTACCAAACCCAAAACATACATAACATGCCCAGTGCTTATCAAGACAGAACACACAGCTCTTTAACTAAAAGTTCCCCAAAGATGCATATTTTATGCAGATCTAAGCAAAATTATCTCTGATAGCTGTAGTGGGAAGACATGCATATGCAAAAGTAGAACTTACATATTTTTTTTCTCTGTGCCCAAAATGCCGTTCACTGATTTTAATGAGATACTTTTCCCAGCAACACCAGCATTAAAATATTTAATATTGAATGTATTTAACGCTTACATAAAAAAGTATAAAAATTAATGCCACTAAAGTCAAATGTATAAAAATAATGCCATCTGCTATCATTGAAATTTTGCTAATGCTAAATGAAGGCCCTGAGTAGCTAAAGCCTTTTCATAAGTGGCTAGATGGACTGGGGGTTTTTTTGTTGTCATGGTTATACATTAGTTCAGAGTTGCATGCTGTCCATACCTCACTGAGAAGGTAACAAAAAATAAGTTTGAGCTTCTTATATTAACTTCTTCAGCATGAACACGAAGAGCTGTCTGTCCTAAGTATGTTCTTCCCATCCTTTACTCAAAACTACTTTTTGGAGCTGAGAAAAACCCCAAAATAAAAAAGAACTCAAACCAGTCTATTTCTTTTTTTTAAGGCAAATAAACCAAGAAAATCCAAGAGCATGGTAAAAGGTAAAATGTAGACACATTCACCTAACCCAAATCAAGGCTTTGAGCAGTTACAATCATAGTTAATGAGAAGACACAAGGCGAATTTCTTAAGTTGCTCATGCTCCATTGGCAGGAGCCTAGATAAGAAAGAACTGGTCTCATTCACCTTCCAGCATATGTCACCCCACAGGTATTTCTCAAACCTTATGGAAATATTTGCATAATTAGAATGCAATCCCAGTTCTTAACAAGGATCAAACTGTCAAAGGGTATGCCTTTTTGACCTTATTTGTCAAAGTAGATTTTTGGGTTTCTGAGTCATTGACAGTTCAGAGGCTGAAGATGAGGAATGCTCACAGATCCATCCTCCAACAGTAAAAATACACAGTGGGAGCAGGTGGCACTTTCTGCACGTCGCAGTGGATGACCACCTTCCACAGCATCCTTCTGAGACAAAGAGAGTATGAAGTTGTGCTCATGGAGACAGAGCACTTTGGGTGGCTTGTGAACAGGCATGAGCAAGGAATATATGCATTTGTATTTATAAATCTGGAAACTAAATATGTAGCATGTCTTTATGAATTGGGATATGGTCCAGAAAAACACTAACTTAGGTTAAAACCTTGGAGTCCTGGTGGACAGTGAAAATGTAGAGGTCTTCTCAGCATACTATCATTGGCAAAAGGCTAATGTGACCTGTGTGTGTATTCCAAGAAAGAGCTGTCACAGAGCTGTAGAGAAGTTAGATTCTTTTTCTTAGTGACACACTACCTACAACTCTTTTACAATTTAAGACCCATATTAATGCATTTGTAATGATCAAACAAGCACCCTGCAGTCAAATCTGCCAGAGAGCACAATCTACGTACTCACAGAGCAGATAAAAACCTAATGTGTTACTTAACAAGCTGTGTAAATATCTACAGGAGAACTGTAGGGACAGCTAGAACAGATCAAAACAAACATCAGTTCAGAAAAATACCATCTCTCCAAAAGTACCAGACATGGGCGTCTGGAAAAGAGGTGATGAGGACAGAGCAAATTTATACTTCTCTGTATAGTCTTCTGCCCTTAACCCACTTTTAGTTGAGGGACTTTTTCGTGCCTCATCTTTCTATGCATTTAACAATTAGCCATGGATTTTTCTCTCTGAATATGTCCAATGCCCTGTGGAATAGTAGCAACAAAGGAGCAAAGACAACAATAAGATCTAAAAGTTGGAAATGGAAGCTCAACATATTTAGGGTATGGATTTTGCAGTTGGAATAACTAAAAATTGCAATGTGGTCATGAGGTTTTTGGGCTAATGAATCTTAAATCATATTGACAAAGATCTGCAAAAACTTACTCTACTTCAAAGGTAACCAGCCCTTATAACGTCAGAGGTCTCCACATGAGCTAAAGACATACTGCCTTGGTTCTATTTACTGATGTCACTCTAGTTCTACAGTTTCCACATGGTATCTAGATAGTGCTACAGTTTGTAAAGATGTCTTTCAGGAAGCAAACATTTCTGCAACAGTTGTTTTTGGTTTTTGTTTGTTTTCCTAGGGTTGCTGTTCATTGTTGAAATCATTGCAAGAGAGAGGAATAATACCTATTGCCCGTTTCTAATGCATTTTTTCTTTATCATAACCAGCAGCTTCTGACACAGGATGTCTCATTCAGGTCCTTTTTCTTCAGAGAAAATAAAGGCAAGAATATCCCAGGGATTTCATAGAGGTCCACATGTCGTTCAATATAATTTAGTGCTTATCTGCATATATGTTTATCACATATTTATTGATATCTAGTACAGATTGCAACAGAATGTTGCAGGACACAATGATGTACCTTTTACACATCTTGCATGTCTGAGGAACCTTTTAAATCTTTTCTAGAATAGAGAATGATAAAATGGGAAAACACGAGGTAAAAATAATTTTTAAAACCTTTAAAACCAACATTGCAAACTAAAACAATCAATGCTCGGGTATTTCCTAGTGACTTTTGTTTCTTTCTCTATTTTCTTTTAAATACTGCCATTAAAAACAAGAATTACAATGGGAGATGCCCCCCATGGCTTTCTGTCAGATGCTATCTTATTTGTAAATACTTTTTGAGGTTTAATTACTCCCTTTGTTGTTATTTTTCCCTTGGTTAAAGAACAAGCTTCCAAATTGTTCTGTGATCTTTGTGTCTATGCAGATGAGATTTGGAAATTAGGAAACTTGCATTAGCTACATAATTAAGTGCTTAAAGAGGTCTGCCACATTTTCTTGGGTTTTTTTTTATTGCTAACAAACACATACAACATGAAATATTTGGGGGTTTTAGGATTTAAAGAAATATTTTCTGCAAAAGTCCTACTAACATCAAGTTGTGTAAGCAGGTAAAAAATTGCAGCTTTAGTAGAAAAGCTTTCAGCTTTTCAGTCCCACTGCTCCTGTCTATTTGGCATTACACCTTCAGCCCTTTCATCTACTTTAATGAAATATACAGCTGTCTTTACTTATGGCTGGTTTTGTACAAGCATCCCTGGAGTGTGCTGCACAAAACTGCGGTCATGAGCAAGAAGGTTGTAAAAGGAACAACTCAGACTGTACACCTGGGACTGGGAATGTCACATAGCTTGTTCCTAACTGTTATGAAACGTTTCAGTCCCCACAGAGGTTTTTAGGAGCGTTTGAATGCACAGCTGCTATGGTACAGTTTGTCATAGAGTTCCTAACTGCACTAATCCTGCAAACAGATAAGAGAGGAAGTAACAGGTTATTTGATTCTCCTCTCAGTGTGTGCTGTCTATCCAAGCCAGGAGGTTCAAGGATGAAAGTTAGCCCATCAACACCGAAGGCATCCTCCTCTTAGGGTGTGTTCACAGGGAATGTTGAACAGGTCATGTGCCTCCTCCAGACAGCCAAAAAACTGCTGGACAAAAAGATGTCTTCCCTGAAATCTTTAGAGACAGGACTTGTTAGCATTGCTAAGAAGGATCTTACCAAAATGCCCTCAATTTTTCAGTGGAAAGACAGGTGAAAACCTAATTTATTTTTATTTGATTGCCCACTTGATCTCAGGCTACATAGGAAATAGCCTTGGTTCCTACAAAGGAAACTGGTTTCAAGGCAAGCGGTACTTGCATGTGTCTGTCACTATCCAACACAGCCCATCTTCATTTACTTTTCCCATCATTAAAGCACCATGAATTCTGCTCTGCTCACACATTTGGGGCTATATCACCAAAAAGATACAGAAATGCTGTGCATTTTTTATATCCCAGAGCTCAGAAGGGCCAGATGTTTGTTTGAACATAGCTCAGACAGCCATCATGACCCAAATTCCCACCCAAGGAGCATCCCCTGAGCCCAAGTACTTCACAGGGGAGGCAACAAAAGGGAAAAGTAGAAATATTTTAGGACAGACATAAATGCCCCGAAGACCCTGTCACTGTTTGATGTGCAGCTCACACGTTTTTTCCACTCTCTTGCTGTGCCAGGTGTCTCACTGTCATGTTTCCAAGCTACTAAAAAAAAGCTCACTGTTATACCCCAGAGAAATGCTTTCTTCAGGGCTGCCATTTGAGGAGAAAAATATGGCTCCCCAAATGCACGTACAGAATCATAGAATTCTAGAATTGTTTGGGTTGGAAGGGACCTTAAAGATTGCCTAGTTCCAAACCTCCTGCCATGGGCAGGGACACCTTCCATTAGACCAGGCCACTCAAAGCCCCATCCAACATGGCCTTGAACACTGCCACAGATGGGACATCCACAACTTCTCTGAACAACCTGTTTCGGTGCCCCACCACTCTCACAGTGAACAACTTCTTCCTAATATCTTACCTGAACCTTTCCTGTTTCAGTTTGAAACCATTACCCCTTGTACTATCACTGCATGCCCATGTAAAAAATCCCTCTCCACCTTTCTTTAGGTAATGAAAAGCTTCTACAAAGTCTCCCCAGAGCCTTTTCTTCTTCAGACTGACTATCCCAACTTCCCTGAAGGTTATGTGGAGCTTTATCATTTCACAGTTTCCTTGCACAGCACTGCATGACATTTAAAGGTTCCAAAACCTTTTAGAAATCTATAAAAATTAATTTGCAAATACACGTGTATTTATTATCTCTCCTAGAAACTGCCTCCTGGTTTGCACCATTGGGAAAGTACTAAGACTTAAAGTGTGTGGGGAGTCATTTCAATCTTAAACACAACTTCAAATTCATGTAGAAAAGATGTGCATTTCTGGATAGATGAAAGTAGACGGAGTTCCTCTCCCATTCCTTATGGTGCTGCTTTTCACTCTCATCAGGCTTTTTTCAGGATACCTGTTTCCCTTAAGCTTTCCTTGTTACCAATGCCTCACATTTGCAATCCCTCCCAGTTTACTCATATATTTTCTTCAGTCATTATGGCACCAGCAGATCTCAAAATGCTCTTCTCATGCTCAGGTATCTGTGGGACTCAAGTTTCCCAAGCCATTTTAGCCTAATTTTCTAAAGAAGGAAGACTGAAGAAATTGTAACCTTCAGTTACTGCTCAAGCCCCCAGTTTATCTCAAGAGTTCTACAGCCAACTGCAATTAAATTTTAAAATATATAGATATCAAATAAATTTATCATACATTTTCTGAAAAGTTGCAGCTGGAGAGAAGGAACAGTCTCAGGTTATCATCTTCCCTCTTTCCCTGAAAATCTGCTGAGTGAAATCCGCCTGTTTTCCATTGGGTTTTTCCTACCCAGAGTCAGACCTGGCCAGCCTGTGACCACCTAGGGATGAGTCATGAAGGACGTAGCCTGATGATCTGAGGGTGCTGAGCCCTGGGAAGGTTGGCATGGGGAGAATCAGGGCCAAGGACAGAGGAGAGGGAGACTGAGAATAAAATGGGACATGGGGGAAAGATGCAGGCTCTGTTGTAGTGGACATGAAAGGATTGAAGATAGAGAAATTAACATGAAAATAGCCAATTTAATTATCTGAAAACCAGTTTTCATTCATTTCACTGTTCACACAACAAAGTGTTTAACGAACAAATTAGTATTCAGCAACTCAGTGGTTTTATAATGGTGGGCTGAGGAGAAATGGAAAGAAGTTAAATTTACTTTAAAAAATTGAATTTTGCTAATGGAAACCTAACTTTAGCCTTATTGGCATCACTGGCATTTGCAGGCACATTTATTAAGGAAACCATGTCCTCATGCAGGAACTGCAGGCAAAAGGTAGCTCTGCTGCCTAGCTTTAACCGCAGTAGTCAGCACTGTAGGCATTTTGTCGGAATGAAAGTCTTGGAAGCAGGAACAAGAAACTAATCTGAAAAGTTTTGATAAAAATGCAGAACTGGTTGTGATCCTGATGCACTCCCACAGAACATCTTGAAACCTTTGCAAAAACCTGCTGCTTCAGGGAGGTGTGAGAGGCATCACCACAAAGATGGGGAAGGAAAAGAATAACCTGTGAGAGGAGAACAAACACTCTTTCCCTGTTACTCTTCTTCCCCAAGGGCAGGGGAAGGGCATCCAGAGGGCTGCCCTTACAGCTTGCTTGGATGAGATGAGCACAGCCCCAGTGAAGTCATTTTGTGCAGAGAGCATTTTCATTTGTCACTGTTCAGAGTGGTCATTAATCCTAGCAGTTTTGACTTTCTGATTTACTAGTAGATAATCTAATTTATAGAATTGACAGTATTCTTCAGCAAACTTGCTATGCTGTGTAACAATCCAGTTCCTGGCCCTTCACAAAAAGAAAGCACTTGTTTAGTTTGATTCTTTTTTTTCTCTCAAAGATATATATATTGCACATATCTACACGTTTTGCATTATAGCATCTAATTAATAAAAATCCATCAATTCTACTGAAAACCAACAGAATTTCACCTAAACACTGCAGAATTTCCCTACTGCTGGTGTGTGACATTTATAGAGAGCAGCAGGTTGGATCTGAAAGCACATAGCAGGGTTTGTGCTGTTTCAAGTACAGAAAATAAACCAAAAGAAGCAGTTCAATTTCCAGTGTTGTCTGCAAACATTGCCCAGCCACACTGCATGGAAATGGGCAGAAGGTTTGATATGCAATACTACAAGGAAAATTCCCTCCAAAAATTAGAGATGGCAGCAAAATATCTCTTTATTTTCTCCTCTTTAAAGAAAATATATTGTCCTTGCTTTCCTCCTCCCCACAAAAAAATATCTTTTCTTTTCCTCCTTTCCTGACACCCTTTAATTAATGCCCTTTTTTAGGTGACACTGTGCTCTATGGTTGTGTGGCTGAGTGGATGCCTACCCCTGCCGAAGGATGAGGCACCCTGTGGAGCACCAACAAAAAGCCCCAGCACCCACTTGGCTGGGCTCCTATGAATAGCTCACCCTTTCTTCATGAAGATAAGAGGTGTGTGAGTGCCTGTGCGTGCCAGATTAGGAGAGGGAGGAGATATACGTGTCTAGATGTAAATACAGTGCATCTCCAGGAAAATTCAGAATGTTGTAGATGCTGCTAACCCCAAATGGGATGTTATCCTTGCCACGAGCTGGCGTGTGAACATTGTTGATGTTTCTCAACCAAGGCCACCACCGCACCAAAACAAAATGAACAGAAGGTGCCAAACAGGTGTGGGACCTGCTGCCCAGGCCCTTGCCTGGCCTTAGCGCTGGCTGGGCATCCACCACCCACGGTGGGAGACCAGTAACCTTGGAGGAGGGAATGGGCCAACAGGGTGTGGGCTGTGTAGCCAGGGAGTGGGAAGAGTCTTGAGTTTCAAACTAAATTTCAGCAGTGAAAGGGTGAAATCCAAAAGCTGCTGAAATAAAAATGCGCCACTGATGCCAGAGACCTGATCAACACCTCAGTCACCTACACAAATTTGCAGGGATTGGTACTTAAAGCTAACACCATATGAAGTTTCAGGTAGCAGCCATGGCAGTAACTTGCTCCTGACACTGCATCTGATACGTTAACATGAAATATCATTCGAACAATGCTTTCTTCTCAATATTCTTTCAGCTTAATTCTCACTATGCCAGGTACACTCAAGAGGGTGCAGGTGACTGAAATAGAGGTAAAACCCAACTAATGCTGCTTGATGTGCAAGGGGACACCAGTTTACCTGGGGTACAATGGTGCAAAGCCTTCAGAATTCTAATACATATGGATAAAATTGTGAAGTAATCTACCTTTTAATTGTGCAGTCTGTCACTTGTAGGAGTATTATCTGGGAAATAAACACAAAAAAGATCTGAACTAGCACTGCTGTAGTCAGTCAAATTACACTGGAAAAAAATCGTAAGGATATATTATATGGAGCAGAGCCCAAGTTCTTAGTTTTGCTCTCCTAAAAATAAGGAACCACTTACTGACTTGAAAGAAGTTTTAGGGACTCTAGTCTAAACCTTTTGACAAGTTTCAGATGGAAGAAATAGTGTTACCAGAGCAGAGCTGCCCAAGAGCTGCATGGTACGAGTTGTGTACACTGAATTATACAGCCCGTATTCCCAGCATACAACCACCCTGTGTTGTACCCTGGTGTGTGTTCACCTTGTAACATCCTGTGAGTAGCTGTTCAAACATTGAAAGCTTGGGTTAACCTCATGATATCTGGTAATTACTGCACCAAATGTTAAGGAATCTGGATGACTTTTTACTCTTAAACAGAGCATAAACAGAGCTTAATGCCATTGTCAGAAACCCAGCAAAATGGTAGTTAAGGACTTTGCAGGACACCTTTACAGAAAGTCGAAGCACAGAGGATTATTTCAGGATGCATATGGCAACTGAAGGGCTAATCTGTGGTAAAGACCCTGGTATGAGGTTCAAGGGGCAGAAATTCAGCTCCTGATGCCGTCATACTCTGCAAGAGTGATTTTCAGATACAATCAGCGCCAGTAAAAGTCCCAGATGCTTTAAAGTTAGGGCTTGCTTCCAAAGTCAGTGCTGGCTGTCAGCCAGGACACCTGTGCAGCAGCAGACACTGGGGAGGGCATCTCTTGAGCAATGTGGGTGCTGACCACACATGGAGCAGGAAGCTGAGGGCTCAGGCTCATGCCTCCCATGCCCCCACAGCAGCTGCTCTCAGGCACCCCACTGCAGAGCGAGTGCCATTGCCCCCCACACACCCCAAGCAGCTGTGCTCCTGTTAGAGAGTTAATAAACCTGTTCCAGCAGTGCCAGTGCTCTTCACCCGGCACCTGCATCATGAGAATGTAGTGGCTGGAGAGGTGAAACAGGAGGTTTGTGTTGTGCTTCCTCCTCACTGGGAAGGAAATCAAAAGTCCTATCTTACACCTCTTCGCATCCTGCCTGGCCTGAACGGGATGCTCTTTCTACTTCCTTTGATGTCAGAGGGAAAGACATGAGATTTGACTTTGTGGTCCAAGTCCTTGGACATCACCTGGGGCTGGGGAGTCCTGGAAGTTTGACCTGGTGTCTACAGGACCTAGTGCAAGAGCCACTGAACAAATACAGACAGAGCTTGGAGCACAGGGACCAAGCTCCAGGCTCCCCTTACCGCTTCCCAACAGGCAGCCAAGAGCCTTTAGCAGGATGCAGAGTCTGGCTCCCTCTTGTGCTCTCTCCTTTTAACAAATTCATTTAGGAAATACAATGCAGTGGAGTATTTTTAATATGTGACTTAGAAGTACTTCTAACCTGGGGCTGGACCCCCCATGTATCTTGAAGCCATTCAGGTGAGGAACTCAACTTCTCACTCATTTGGGCGAACATGCTTTTGGACAGGAAAAAAGCCCCAAACAAACGTGGAATAGGATTGCCAAAATGGTTTTCACAGCTTGAGACATGACAGCCAGGGATGCATGTGGACAGCCTGCTAGGGAAAGGACTTCTCTTGTAGAGATGCTTGTTTCAGCCCTCTGCCAGGTATAGGTTAGGAATTTCCAAGGGAAGAAGCCGAAGCAGTAAGACATGACGTTTCTAGTGTCTTACAGAAGGTGTCATTGTTGTGCTGTTCCATTTGACAAATTTCTCTCTAGTGTTCAGCATGCTGCAAGTCACTGCAGAACATTAATCTTTTTTGTTCTCTTTCAGCCACAGTCTATCCCATATTAAGCTCAAGGTTAAATATTTCCTGACAGAGAATTTAACTATACATATAGACAAATATCACAGGCTAGTCCTCCACTTCACTTCCTTTTAAGGAGGATTAATCAAGTGTGTGTGTGTAATCTCACAGAATCTAACATTAAATCACTGGTAATAAAGGAAATCTCTGTTTTAACCAAGTGTCAATAAAAAGCATGTTGGAAAGGGTGTGACAATAGTTATAGAATGTTATCTGCACTCTTTTGCCTTGTCCAACATGCCTGTGTTTGGTAATGCTCTGGTTGTGAATCAGGGAATACAGAGGCTGCCGGGAACAAACAAGGTCCCAGGAAGGTGCTAGCAGCACCTGCTGGTTACACCTATTCAGCCGTGTCACACTGATTATCACAAATACCCCAAATATCACGCCTTTCTGAACGCTGCCTGACATCTTACCCACAGAATTAAGGCAGGGGAAGTCACTGATGTATAAAAACAAAGAAAGCCTAAAATAGCTTCTGCTATGGTTGCTGAGGAATGACCCAGGATGCCAAATGCCTGTGTCTTACTGTGATGTTACACACTTCTAGCTTAACCACCACAACCCACATCATTCCTGCTACTAGTGTTGCTATAGCTGTATTTGATATGATACTTTTGCTCCAGCACTTTTGCTTCAATTGACCTGCTATGATGATGCCATTTTCCCGAATCAAATTCTGCCATAGACAGTTACCTCACCCACAAATGATTTTTTGCTCTACACAGGCTTTCAGCAAAACAAATGTGAAGCCTTGCCATAGAAACAAGAGCAGAACGAGGTCAAGACCACCTTTACTGGAGAGAAATGGGCCACTCAAGCTCCTGCTACTGGATGAAGAAAGAGAAAAGTCTCATCCAGTTCCCTGCCAGAACTAAAATTACTCTTTCCTTGTCTGCAGCCAGATTAATGAAATAGTAAATACTGACCCATGTGGTTTTCAAATGCAGGACTTACCTGACATCTCCCACAGACTGGGCGTAAGTGCCTGTAACTTTTAACATATCTCTATGATATTGTAAGGCTCTCTCCCATACAAAAGGGGCTGAACAGATATCATCTGTGTTTGGAACTGCTCTTGCCCAGGTGAGAGCAGTTGAAATGCATTGCCAGCTCCCAGCTAGTGGGACTTAAGCATAAGTAGTCGTCTCTCAAGCAAGGTAGCCCCTAGATGGCATTGTGAGACTCCTCTTCCACTCACCAACACTGAGCTGAGATGGGATATTTCCTGCCTTTTTGTTCCTTTTTATACAAAAAAATCCTCAAAACCCCCCAAAACAAAACAAAAAAAACCCCCAACCAAACAAAACAAAATAAAAAAACAACAAAAACAAAAAAAACCACCAAAACAACCACTACACAAACCAGTTCACATTACTCTAGCTCACTTGCATATTACATATTTGAAATCAAGATAGGAAACTCCATCTGATTTGCTGCAGCTAGAAACATCTCTTTGTAGATTAAAAGACAAGCCAATATGTCTTCACTACAAAGTACACTTGTACTATTACCTGCTTTGTGCAACAGCAGTTCTGCCTCAAGTTGGTGCCGTTATGGCATATTCAAATTGTCTTGCTTGGCCAAACAACATTTAGGACCACCACAGCTCCTTTCTTCCTAAAGCACTTTGCTTACACGCCTTAAGTGAGCTTCAGAAAAGATGCTGTAAGGCAGTCAAACATTAGTCTTTCCACCATAAAATATTCAGGATAGAAATAGGACTGATATTCAGTTTATGTTGCCCTGAACTGCTCTCTTCTCCACAATGTGTCTGAAGACTTAAAAAGACATAGGAGAAGAAAGCAAAAATTACTCCTGCTCCCCATTAAATGTAAAAAAATTATACTGCTGTTTTACTGGCAGAAATTGGTTAGGAATGGGGTAGCAGAAACATTAGGATATCATTGTCATGTACAGAGCTCACAAATGGTCACTTTCCTGCCTGAGACACTTCACCCTCTTTGCAGGGTGCACAAAAAGGCAGGACTGGGAAAAAAAGCAGGAGGAAAGGACTATGATGTGAACCAAAGGAACATCAGAAGACTTGCCTAGGGTGTTAAAAGCAGGAACTAGATTATGGCCCTGGATCAGTGCTTTGCTAGCACCTCCAGACACTAAACTTCCAGGGTGAAAATCAAGGTTCACCAATGGCATCTTGCTCAAATGTGGCCACACATTGATTCCTATGACCAGCAAAATTTCCACTGGGCAAGAACTGACATAAATCAGGGAAGAGTCGGCTTCTTGCTGTCCACAGAGCACCACAGGGATGAGGAGCAGTGCTGCAGCCTCCTGATTTACCTCCCCTCATCTCTCCCAGATGTCTTTTGAGTTCTCTCCCAGACATACATTTATTTCTGGGCCTTTCCTGACTCTTCCAGATTTGGTCAAATATGTTTCAAGTACCTAGAAATCCAATGAGGGATAAGAAAGGGGAAAAAAATCAGTCATTTTTCTTTAGAAACTAGGTTCAAACCACTTCTTTCCCCTCAGTTGTATCACTTGTAAGTTCTTTCTCTCACAAGTATTGGCTGTGACTCCAGAAGTGACTGCTGGCATAAAGGAGAACACAGCTCAAAAGCAAAGTTTAGTGGCGGGGTTCCCTAATTTGTCAGTCAACTGATGGTGCAGCCCTGTGCACAAGACAGGATACAGTTCTCTAGGTCAAGGTCCCAAGTTTTTGGCCACAGTATGCATTTTTTGGCATTTAGCCTGAGCTTCTGCAAACTGGAAATAAAAAGTAACCCCCCTTCTTTCAAAGAAGTGATTAATAGAAAAAACTAAACCCAGTAAGCTAAATGCAGCTAGAGTCCAAACTATTAAGAGCTGGTTGGTGTTTTTGGCAGAATAAGAGACCCAGGGAATAAACCAGTGTCAGTGGCAAGCCACAGAGGAAGATGCAAAGGGTCAGACTGGAAATGTGCCTACCCGTGGCCATTGAGGAGGCCCCACAGTGGGAACAGCTCCCAGGAAGAGGAGGGTCTGTGTCTACTGAAGCAGGTTGCTCCAAGGAGCCTAAGAAAGGTGCAGCACTATTCTCCAGGTTCCAAAATCCCTCCTCCATGCTTGCAGTTGTGGACTGCATCATCTATCTCTGTGCAAGTCACCTTCCCTACCCATAAAAATGCCTCATTTCCCCAGAGAACGCTTATCCAGCCACTGCCAGCCAGCAGAGGGAATGGACAAGGCAGCAGAGGAGGAGCAGCTGTAGAAAGTTCACCATCTGGGATGGTGGCCCTGCTTAAGAGGAAGGTCTTCCAAGTCACACCAATTTCCTCAAAAGTAGGAAATGCCTCAAAGTCCATAGAATAGAGAGCCTGTGTGAGCAACACCATGGCTGCTTCACCAAACAGAAAATTGGGCAGTTCTCTGGAGACAGAGAGGCCATGGGCAGCCATCCAGGAGGAGGCTGTGCCCTGCCACCCTTCAGCTTTCACTTGTCTCCATCAGGCTCTTGCCCCTTTTGCCTTCACTGACTTTTGCAGTGTATAACTGGTTCAGTGAGCAGGCACAGGGGAAGCACCAATGGTTTGGCAGTGCCCAAGGATGGGTGAGGCTCAGTCTGGATGGTGCTCTAGTGCTGTGTGACTTTGGCCATGTCTCTCTGCCTCTCTCTTTCTGAAGTTTCTTCTCCTTGAAACAGCAACTCCTCTCTGCCTCTTGGTGCCTTAAACTGGTGAGCATTTTCTATTTGCCTTCAAAGCCCTCTGAGTGGGACTAAATGAATAAGTTCTACAGACAGTACCTTTTGATTGTGTCCAGGAGCACTCTTCTTACCCAGTCCATAAAAGAACAAGTGTCAGAAGTCTTGTTATGGACCCCAGGCTGTCACTGCAACCAGAGTTGCAATATCACTGTGAGTCTGGGGAAGCCCCCTGTGAGCTGCACTCATTAGCTGCACCAATGGTAAGGTAAAGCACAAACACCCATGCTGTGTGTGTAGCTGAAATACGAGGTTTACTATGCAGAGGAGTCTTGCCTTGTATAGGACTACAAAATGCTCCTGTCTTATCTATTTGCAACCTCCCTGTGACACGCAGCTGGCTGGCTGCAGCTGTGCTCCTGGGGGTACCACTGATAAGGAGAACAGAGCCACACGCTATCGCCAGCCTGCCAGGAGCACTTGTACAACAGCACCTTCAGAAGAAAACCCTCTCCTTGGGCTCACAAAACCCATCCTCTGGCTAAACAGTGAATTCAGCCTCACACCATTAGCCCAGCAGGCTGGGGATTTGCTTGCTTTTGTCAAACACACCCAGATAACTGCAGAATGTTTGGAGAAGCTGCCCCAGACCAAACGCTCACACTACAGCCAACAGCTTTGGATGAGATGCTGACTCCAGGGACTACTGACAGATGAGAAGGCAGCAGTCTTTATTCCCATTAGCATCTGTCCCAAGTGAATGTGCACTCTCATCATAAAGCCTGAAAGTTAAATCCAGGGTAGAACATGCACAAAAAAAAGCTGAACAGATAATCCCATCAGTCCACTTAAATGGG
The DNA here is from genome assembly GCA_013397975.1 of Machaerirhynchus nigripectus. NCBI lineage: Eukaryota > Metazoa > Chordata > Aves > Passeriformes > Dicruridae > Machaerirhynchus > Machaerirhynchus nigripectus. The sequence goes on along the minus strand of VZRQ01010237.1, from coordinate 393,571 downwards.
AATCTGAGTCAACAAATCTAATAAAATGGGGTCAGTGGACCACACAGATGACAGAGGAGCCTCTCACTGCTGCATTATGTCCTGCAGTCCCTCGAGGTCACACTGGCAGTTTTGATGCAATAAACTGGCTCTCTGGGCACAGGATTTCACCACTAGATGTCAATGGTATTCTGAGCTTTTGAAAGGGCAGATACTGCTAAAAGAAGGTTAACTACGGGAAAAGTTTGTTCTAGCTGACACCAACCAACCACAAGTCAACCAAACCCTTTGCTGAGTGAGGATGCTTATGTAGTCTTTGCAGAGATGCCCCAAATAAGAACCCTGTCTGTCTTACAGTAACACGTGCTTCCAGTAGTTTTTTGTCCAGCTATTTCTGGGAAATGATACCAACCTTCACCCTACTGCTATGTCTCAATGTCCTCTGAGAACCTTAACACTTAGCTGAAGTCTTACCTCTTTTGCATTTGTATAAAGCTGGACCAGGTTCCCTGGAGTCACTCAAACTGCTCTGAGGAATCAATCAAGTTTACAAAATGCACAGAATTAAATTTGATTGACTAAACTACATTATACTCTTCGGCAGAAACTCCAATTGAAAAGTAAAGTGAATTACCTCACTTAAAATTAAGTAAACCTCATCAACTAAGCAGTAAACAAGGGTCTAAATGAATTTCAGACACGTGTGAGTTTTCTTCAGATTTGCATGTTATTTTCCCTTAACAGTACTCCCCTGTTCTACCTCTGCTGTGCTGGACTTGTTCAGTTCCTTCTCCATCCTGTCTTATGCCTCTCTTCCAGTTCCTACTATCACATCATCACTTATTTGGACTTAAAAACTGGCCTCCAACCAATAATGTGTCCTGAAGCTGGAGCATGTAGCTGCTGCATTGAGCCAAGTTCAGTGCTGGCAGCTGGTGTCAGCCACAACAATTTTCATCACTGAGTGTGACAGGGCACCCGACACCAAGCAGCCCTGCCTGGTCCTCATCTGGCACTGCACCATGACAAGAGGGATTGGCCTTGTATGGAGCCCAGCATCAGTAGCAGATAAAGCAGTTCAGGGTTATTTGCTGCTTTAAAGTATTTCAAATTGGGTAGAGAGACTATATTCTGTTTTGTAGTGTAGCCAAAGACTCAGCCTGACAGCAGACATTTGAGGATCCTGGGTTTTTAAAACCCAGTGGAAATCAATAGAAGTTCAACTTGACTTCACTCAGTCTTTCTGAATGAAAGGGAGACACACTTATGACAGCTGCTGGCCTTGTTTTGATGGAAGTTTTTCCAAGCTGCTTGACATAACTTGAGGACTTCAAACTTTTGAGGGTTTTATGGCCTAAAAATTGTCACCTGGAGCTGCTGAGCTGACTTTCTCAGCAGACGCCTGAGAGTACCACAGTCACCCCCACCGACAGCCATGCTTGGCTGGGGGCAAGCCCACGGTGACCTCAGTAACAGCTTCATTTCTCCTGGAGTAACACCACCTCTGACTAGCGTTACAGAGAGCTCTCACCAACATTTGTCAGGAGCCTCCACAACTTACCAAGGAGGCGCTTGATCTGGGGCTTGATCCTCACCATCCTCTGTCATTTCTAGGTCTGAAACAACCCTGTTTACATTTGCTAGTAAATTCCCCTCCAGCAAACCACAGCTCTTTGCTTTCAAGCCATCTGTCATGGCTGGCAGTACCTCTCTCAGGGGACTCTTCACCACTTAGGTTAAATAGTTGAGTTCTGCCAGTGCCATTTTTCCCTGCTAAGTAGCAATCCCATCTAACTCATTTCCTACAGAGGCAGCCCCACACTCAGCTGGGACAATGGCAAGATTTTTCCTTTCCTTTATTTTTTCTTTATAACCTTATGTGGAGCACTAGCAGTCACTCGGAACCAGCCCTTTCTCTGCTGCAGACAGGGAAGGACTTGAACTTGTGTCAGCAACAGCAGAACAGAACAGAAAGCTGCAAATTTTAGAAGCCCGACAACTTTCTGCAAGAAAATCCGTCCGAAAGAACAAGAAATTTATAGCCCATCTCCTTGCACACACTGTCTTTTAAGACCTACCTACTCAAGGCAGGCTGCCTACCCCAGTGACTGTTCTTCAGCGTGGTTTAGCTCATCTGATTCTGCTTAAAGGCATCTTCATGTCTTGCTCATGTACTTTCTATAAACTTATACAACTAAATCACATTTTCAGCTAAAGAGGGTGAAGTTTGGTTTTCCAATCAAATTTTATTCCAAACAATGTTGATTCACTATTCCTTAGCACCCCCAGGTCTACTCTGACTCCTTAGCGCAGAGATGAAAGGTGAAACCTTAGGAAGTACTGGCACTAGGACTGTAAAGAGCCCTAAAGGCAGCCCACAAAGACCCCTGAGGGATCAGCCCTACTTACATGCAAACCCAGCACTATCCACCTCTCCCTGCACAGTAACAATTCCACCAGCCAAAAATCCAGGTGCAATCCATCAGTCCCATGCAGAGAATACAAAGGAAGAGATTCCTCCTCATCTGCTGCATTTGGGTGACCTCTCAAATAGCTCTTCTCTTTCCTAACCCTAAAATTAGTTTTTCCCTGGGTTTTAGCTGCCTGGTTTCTCTAGGATGGTTGTGTTTTTCTTAATGGGGACGATTGCCTCTACCTTGAGATTTCCCCTGGGGAAATCGGACCTGGAAAAGGTCAGCAGGCACTGTTCAGAGTAAAGGAAGTTTTCCAAGGCTTTCAAGATCATGCTGAGAGGAAAGCTAACGTCTTTACAAGCAATTCTATGGGTGAAGGTATGTGTGTTAAGGTCTTTGAAATGGGTCTTAATGTCTCTGCTAACTCTTGGCAGCAGGTTTGTTGCAGAGCGCACACAGCTTGGCTCCTGAAACAACCAGGTGGGTCTGCACAAGCCCGAACTTTGGGACTTTGGGGTAAAATAGCAGGTTCAGGGAGGGAATATGTGGTAGGCGGTTCGGGAAGGCTGCACCTTCCTGGTACCTCAGCCAGTGGGGAAAGGAAGAGGGCAACATGCAGCCGGGAGTTTGGGATAAAAGGAGGCTGAGCCCTCCAAAAAATCGAGAGAGAAAACCCCACGGGCATGAGCTACAGTGGACTCTCTCCCTTTTTTTGAATAAAGTTCCAGAACTCCTCTGTCTCCTTTTTGGACATAAACCTCTGGCATTTTTGGATTTTCCTGATAATGCCACTTCCCTCTCTGGCATAAGAAACAAATGAAAAAGCCATGCTGAAGTCCATACAGTTCCCAAAATGCATGGATTTGCATCTCTGCAAATAAGTGGCTGTACAGACCTCCTGGGGAGACCAGCAGCTGCAACTACTTACCACTGCAATGGGCAGTAAAAATTAAAATTATGCAGACTGATCATTGTCATACTTTTAAAGGCTCTGAGGCAGATGCTGCTCAAGGGTATTTACAGGGGTCTTATGGAATCACAGAATATTCTGAGTTGGAAGGGACCCATCAGGATGATCAAAGTTTAACTCTTGAATGAATGGCCCCTACTAGGATCAAACCCACAGCCTTTGCATTATTAGCACCAAGCTCTAACCAGCTGAGTTAATCTCAGGGCCGTGACCAGACCTTCCTCCAGACAAGAAGGAACGCAGGAGAACACGTCTCTCCTTGCTTCAACAACTGTTTGTTTGGCCCACCTTTGCATGCCTCCTCAGTTCTCCAGACTTTAACTAAGCTGCTCAATTCTTGTAACTCTGATACAACTACAAGCATTTCACAGCATTATCACGGCAGTTCACGCCCTACACCCATGAGAGTAGGGTGCTGTCCCACAAGTCTCCGGTGTGAAATGGTGGACACTGTAGGAGTGGAAGACTTACTTTCTTTGGGTTTTGCTGTGTAACTCAGTTGCCACCCCCAGGGCAGAAGAGACCAGGACTCCAGGCAGATGCTCTGGGTGGCATGAAATTCTGCTGGGACTTTGGGTTTTCAGGTTGAGCAGCTTTTTCCTCCTGAGAAGAGGAAATCACCTTTCCATGGGGTAGAACAGTTGTCCCCATGCAGGTCAGTACTGCTCTGCACAGAGGGCTGTGCTGGCCCCCCAGCAAACTGTCCCCACCTGCTGCCTCTGGGGTCACACAGCTCCTGCAGGATGAGTTGGTCACAGGCCCCTCTGTTAACCTCTGTTAACCTCAGTTAAACTTCACAGAGTCCCTTGAGCAGCTTAAGTTGCAGGCCTTTGCTAATCAAGCTCTTTTTAGTAGAGAGGGATGGAGGAGCGCTTGTGCAAACAGTTTAGCAAGATGGTCTCAAGGGACAACATCCACAGCACAGCAGCCTCTTCTCGTGGCTCTCTAGCACAACTGGAGCTGTAAGGCAGCTGTCCTCAGCTCCACACCCTGCCATTTACAAATCATCTGAAAGGTGTCATCACTCTTCTTGAGAAAGTCTCCCAGGAAGGGCAGTGGAGGAAAGGAGAGCCCTTTCTGCAAAGTTAGCTGCTTGCTTGTAGCCACGTGTGGCTTAGTAACTGCAACAGGTTTGGAGGTTCTCTCCCAGTCTCCTGGGCTACACTGTGGGAAGCAGTGATATCCAGGGAAGGGACAGTGATAAACAGCTGAGACCATAAATTCTTCAGATTGTGCAACTGGATCTGGGAAAGTATGTCTGTCTGTAATGTATCTTTAAACATCATTACGGAGGAGTATCAACAATTCAGGCTTATTTTAAATATTAAGGTTGGAATCCACCCTGTCTGTATACTAACACCAGCACAAACACTTTTAAGGTCAGGCTTAAGACTACTTAGGGTGCAGGCACTCAGAGGATTAAGTACTGCCTATTTGTAAAGCTCTCTGAACAGACATCATGCTGTAAGTACCAAGAGTTATATCTGTTTGAAATAGCCAGGTTTGGCTTGCTGGTTCCTGGGGTTTGCGAGTGGAAAGGCAGGAAGGACAGAGCAAGCCTCAGCTGCTTTACAGTGCATCCTGAGCTCTGCCTTCCTGCTGCAGACCAGCCCAGAGGCAGGAGAGGAAACAGCACCATCAGGGATGACTGATGACAGGGGAAAGCATTTGCTGTCCTCAGTAAGAGGATCAAGTGCCAATAAGCAGACTCCAGAGGATATGAAGATAGATTTACTCCTCCCCTCTCCCACAGGGACTTCTCATGGTGGCTCGAAGCCCCTCTTTGGCTGTGCTGTGATGACAGGGCACAGCTGAGGCCCCATTAACATCATTCCTGCTTTGAAACATTGGTACCAGCAAGTCCCACTGACCAGAGACAGACGGGTAGCTCTGGAAGGGGTCAGGCTCGTGAGCCTCTGTGTGCATCTGCATCCATCTCACAAATGCAGTGAGGGTCTGTGGAACTGAAGGACTGGAAGTAAAATATTCCATATTGGAACAATAAGTATGTGTGGTAGGCATAAAGGCACAGAGCCCAGATTTCATTAAGGTCATTTTTATATTTTGAAAAGCAATATTAAAAAACACTGGAAAATGCAAGATAAACATAACAGTTGCTTCTACAAGTTTTAACCTTGTATTGCTTGGCCATTTTGACATATAAATTATTGCTTACTAGCTCTCATAAATACACGACACGATAATATGTACAGAGGCAAACAAGCATGAAATATGCAAAGGAAAACGTTGGCAACACTGATTCTGGTAAATCAGATTATTTCATACATACCAGGTCTCATGATGGTGGATAACTACTAGCTGTAGTCCCTGAGAAGTTAGGTAAATACCTTGATTTGGGGGTTTTTATTTTATTACTTTTAATGCAAGCTGACACCATTATGGCACTCAAGAGAGAACAGGCAGGTGTTCTTACCTCAGCTCATTGAATTCATCCCAGTGTTTAACAGTGTATAAGATGACAATAAATAGGCTATGCAAATAAATATTACTCTGCTAAAATGTTTAGTATTTACATCTTTCTTTATAATTTTACAGCAGCACACATCTTATTTCTGATAACACCCTTTCTTTTGCCACTGCTATGCAAATGAAATTTATTGCTATCCAAGATGATGCTGGAATCAAAAAGCTGTGTCAGAGAAACATCTAAATTCGTTGCCACAAAATCCCACATCAAAGAGTTATAAAGTGACACAGCTCTTTCCTTTGCTCTGTCTAATTACTCCTCCTAGGTACTAAAAAAAAAGAGTACGCAGAGTATTTAACCCCAGGTGTGATTGTGATAAACAGAATTTACAAGATTTATAGGTTTTATACCACGTAACCTCACTGCACTATTGAAGGATGTAAAAAAATCACACCATTATCACCAGTGCTGGACCCTTGCAGAAGCTGTATAGTGTTGCCCTTCCCTAACACAGGGTTTACCTCTAGTTCTTCTCACAACCTCCACACCTTCGAACTGCTTGCCAGTCTGCAGCAAAGCTCTGTAATACTTCACCTGTGGAATGACGACTCTGAAGGGCCTTTTTTTAAATTAGACATATTAGCTACAGGTTTGGGCTATTTACTTTTCCTTTCTGGTAACAGTTCTAAGGCCCTATTTTCAACATTAAATTGATGCAGCCATGTTGGACCCTCACACCTGAAACTTAAATCCAAGTTATACATGTCACTATAAAAACTAGCCTGTAAAGCTGTGACTAGTTGTCTAATTAGTCACAGCACAGATAACAAGGTTAATGCTTGGCTGAGTGCCTTCAGACTGATTTTATGCCAGCTGCAAGCGGCAGACAACACCTGATTTAGTGTGAAATTACAGTGGAGCAGAATGCTAACACCTCAGCTGGCTTGAAGCCTATTGGTATGAGGTAACTCATCCCTTTACTTCATTTTGAGTTGGCAGAGTGAGGAGTATTCCACGTAGTTCTATCAGGCTTTCAAATCAAAGCCTCAGCACAGAGTCATCTTCTTTTTTTTTTCCCCCTTCTTTCATTTCCTTGTCTTTTATTCTTCTCCAACAGAGCTGCTGCTCCATCCATGGTAGCTACCAAAACTATCACAGAGCCAAATGCAGTGAAATGACAAACAGCCCCACCTTCTCACCCTGAATACCTTTGAATGCTCCCTCTCCCACAGATTTCCAGAACAACTTTGTGGACTAGAGTGTTACACCACACGAGCTGAAGCATGCAGGCTGGTCTACATACAGGCTCCTAAAAATAATGTCACAGTAAAAAAAAAAAAATTCACAAGAGGGAGCTCAAAACCCAGGAAACCATCCAGGTAATGCAGCTGGGGTGGGAATTCCAAGTGCTGTAGCCCTAGGAAGAACTGCAAAAACACAAGCAACAAGTTGTATCTGGTTTTTTTCTTACACTGAAAAAAGGAGCCCACCACAGCTAGTATCTTCATTTGAACAGTTTTGGTCTGTTTGCACAAAAGAGTTATTTACAATATGTGCAGTCACATCTACAGAAGAACATAGGAAATTTTTACTCCATGGCCAGCAAGAGTTTATTTTTTTTTCTTTTTACTGGGTAAAAAGAAGATTTTTTTTTTCTTAAAAAAAAAATCATATAGTATTTGATAATAACAAAGTACAAGCAAATACATTTCTGAAACATCTGTTTCCTTTACAATAGATCTATACAATATTTCACAGACGGGAAAACTGAATGCATTCTACAGATTCCCCCACAGACTACTTGTTAAAGCTGCTTTTTTTTTTAATCCCTTTAAACCAGAGATAACACAATGATGAAGAGCATGCTACTTCAGTATTCCCACATTTTAGTAAAAGAGCATTTCCTTGGAGGTCTTCCTCATGTGGAAAACATACAGCAGAGATGGGCAAGCAATGCAATGTATCCTCCCTGCTCTGCAAAGGGACCGTCACCGTGACTCAGTGCACAAACACACGCCAAACAGCACCCTGCACATTGCCTGTGGCACTCACGAGATCACTGCAGGGCAACTTCTTAGCACTGGAAACCAGGTGATGGTGGTGCTCAAGATGTAGGTCAGCTGTAGACAAGACTTTAGAAATGTTGCCTCAGTACAGGCCCAGATGCAGTACTTTTAGCTACATGAGAATTGCCTAGGGAAGGGCTGTGACAGGGACAAAAGCAGTAAAGGGATCTTGGTGCTGAGAGTCTGGTGTGTATGCAGGTAATTACACCGGTACCCTGTAAGGTGCACCCTTCTGTTCTTCAAAACCTAGAGGCATGTGTAAGTTAGGTGAGTTTTACTTGGTGAAATGGTATTTCCAGTGGGGGGAATTAGAAATGTACATGGATCTAGGCATTTGCCTCTGAATAGATACCAAGGAGGCTGTAATCCAAGCAGAAAACAAAGCTCCTGCTATAATAATTTATAACACAGCAACTGCAAGAGCCAGTGATAAATCTGAGATAACTGAAAAGGAAGAAAATAACATGTTTTCAGTATACAAACAATTGTGTCCATAAATTGCAACAGAAGTGGATTGGCTCTTACAGCGTGTTTTATAAAGCATATTCTTGAAGGAGCCATAACAGAGAGAACTGTTTACTGCTGACCTCCACGTCACAACACACTCTTGAGTTTCATCTGGTTGCGCTGCCTTATTATATTCCGGTTCTAGGTTGCTCACACATCTCAAATATGATGCTCCAGTGGACTCATGGGAGCTGCACAGATTGCACATTATTTTTGGCAACAATACTTTGGCAGCCTTGAATTAGTGAGGTACATACTGTGGTGAACTGGGAATCAACCCCCTTGCGGCATGTTGCTTGCTGAAATGTTTTGCTGCTGTGACATAATGATTCCTTTCTTTCTAATACTGGCAGAATCTGCATTGAAAGCTACACTGGACCAAACAATATTTTCACAGAAACCAAGCTCCTGAGCTCAAAGGAAACTGCTCCGCTCCCTCAGGTCCCAGTGCCCAGCGGGAATGGCACCAAGCTTGCCCTGCAACTCTGTGAGCAGCTCCTTTGCTGGCTCTTGCCTGATTTTCCTGCGCATGTTGTGTGAGCTACTGATAAAACTCAGTAAACTGTTCTCATATAGGGAAGCAACATGCTTGGCATAAACATTCACTTAATTCAAAGTGCTGCAGTTACAAGGTTATAGGAAGCTGTGTACGCTCACACTCGCGGCTCTATCCTGTGAGAGAGCTCAAACAGAGCTTGCTGGTTGTCGATGACATGCAGGTGGTGGACGTATGGCTTCAGCTCATGATGCTCTTTCGAAGGAACTTCATTGCCTGCAAGACAGGAGAAAGGGGATGGATCAGAAAGCTGTGCCTTGCCTGCTTCTCTGTCCTGTGTCACAAAGTCACTGCTGTGCCACCTGTCAGGTGCTAGACAGCCACAGGAAAGACAGGTAGTAATCCAAAGGACTTGCTGTTTAAGTGAAATGCATGAGGTAAGAGCTAGACAGAGAAAAGGGGAGAAGAAAAAAAGAAACAGGCAATTCTGGGCAGCCAGCAAGCATAAAGGAGGGGGACATGAGGACGGCAAGAAGCTGACTCTTCCCAACAGGAAGATTTACTTCTGCTGGCAGTACAGGCAGTCCATCCCCTGTAACGGTGGTTCAAGGTTTCCTTTGTGCTGCTCTGGCAGCACAGTGGGACCTTGAGCAGGGGTGGGCAACCCAGCCTGCAACTTTCTAAAAATTTTAACACAAGTCCACAAGACAGGAAGCCCTGGATGATTTTCTTCAGAGCCGGTGAAAGGTGACAGCACAGCAGATGGATACGAAAGCTCTTCAAAGCTGCTCTGACAGGCCCCTGCGTTTTGATCTGTTATGCTTTTGATTTCTGATCTAGTAACAGAGACAGGAGTCATGCTGTCATTTCATGGGAGTTTATGCAGCAAGAGGAATTAGCTGTGTAACAGGCAAACTGAAGGGTGGCCTGAAATAGCAGTTGTTCTCTGTAACAAGCTTTATGCTCAAAATGGGCTTGGGGGAACTTGCTGCCTGTGAAACCCTCCAGCATGGCTGGTACTAGCAGAAATTGAAAAAAAGAAAGCCAAACCCAAGATCCATCAAGACAGGCAGAGAAAGCAACATCGCTGAGTGCTGGCAAACAAGCAAAGGTTGGAAAGCTCGATTCGTGTCCATGTCCTCAAGGAATTTTTAATAATATTACCATAAATTAAAAAAGAAACCCCTTCAAAATTCCCTGAACCAATTAGCTTAACTCCCACACTTCTTCCCTCTCCTTTGTTTCATTACCATCCTTTTCTCCACACTCTCCAGCTATACGAGAACGTTTCCAGGAATCACCAATCCCACTTGTTTCTGAAGACTGCTGCGTGGTGCTGTGTGGGTAACATGGGATGTGAATGCAGCCAGTTCTGCATGTGGCTGCTAATGGGGCTCCTGGGCAGCTGTTTTAAAGAGCTCTTGCAGAGCAGCCATCTAACTTGAGCAATGTTGGAGAGAACAGGATAATGTGATAAATTTGTGTCAGGATACAGAGTTGACCTTTTTGTTCTGAGGGGATAGGATCCCAGCAGCTGTGCTGAACGTACTGGAAAACATTTGTATTTCTCATTAACACCTCAAATGACAAAAGCTTGAATTATGTTATTTTCTCAGGCTGCTTTTCCTCGCTTTGGAAATGCTATTATTCATTTTCAGGATTTAGGATATAAATGTTATTTCCATTAAAAAGGCATTTCAGTCTTACTTGGAACCTAACCAACTTCTAATCCAGAAACATTTTGGCCTGCAAGCTTAATACACATGATACAGTTCATAAACAATAATAATATTCCTTGCTTAGTTTTGTTTGAATTCCTTCCTACACTGAGATGCCTGCTGCTCTTAAGCCAATGTGGGAATTGATGCAGGAGAAAGATTCACATTCCTGAGAGCAAAATAAGCCCACTAGAAAAGGAAACTGTCCATAAAGTCTCAATAAATATTCAGTGAATTCATTTCATGCCTAAACGAATTTTAGGGAAAAAAAAAGTGCCTACAGGGATGTCTGTATAAGCTGCTTTTTAAATGCCAGCTTCACAATAAATCAAGTCTGTGGTAAAATGAAATAACAATTGCCTACTTCAAACTACCAGATTATATGATAAATCTCAGGTATTAACCTTGGATTTATGCTGCAAGACTTACAAAATCACTTGGAAAAATAAAAAGGCAAAAACGAGATGAAAGATGTGCAGGGAAGGTGTAAAAAAACCCTCATCTCACTGAAAGGAACCAACGCTACTTGTCATAATGCCAAATAGGAGACATTTTAATTTACAGAGGCATGGTTTGGAATAATCAATATTTCCTTCAGTATATGAATTATAAAAAGGCACATCTTGCTCCTTCCCCCCTTCTTCTTGTCTTACATACATTTTTATATATATATATATACATGATTTACTCAAGAACCATAATACTGAGCAGCCTTTGTTTAAAAGTAATACTGTATATACATGTGGTAATTCTATAGAACAGATGTTTAACAAAACTCTTAAAAGTATCTATTATTCTCCAAGGTACCTGTATTTATAATTAAAATTACGATTATTATTCTTTTTGTTGGAGTCAATGCCGACAGCTGCTGAAAAGTCAGTGGAAAAAAGATATTATTCAACTCTATTTTCCCCAAGGCTGCAGCACAGTTCTGAACTTCTCTTTGAAAAAGAGGTTTTAGTGGCCTCAATAAACAACATGTTTAGTGGGTTTGGCTTAAAAACTAACTGCTTCCTAAAGTAGTTCTTGTGTCCCCTTCCTGTATTTAACATCTCTGCAGAGAATAAGAACACTGAGAAGGAGAAAAACAAGGTTTCTCCTCTGTAAGCAGCAGAACAAAGACAGCTGAAGTTTTCTGGCATGGTCCCTTAGGGTTAAATTCTCTGGTGGCTAATAAGGCAGAAACAAACAAACAAAAAAAATTTTTAAAAAGCAAATAAAAAAAGTCCTCTGTGCAGCTGAGGCACTCGCGATCACTGCCTTTAGCATAGATCCTCCAGTGTCTAAAGCAGGCACAGCTATATTTGCAGCTTCCCCTAGAAGAGGAAACAACCCCCTCATTTCTTCCTACTCAACCACTTCAATGAAAACCCACAGGATCTTCATACCTTCAAGACATCTACCAGTTTCATGCAATGTCCTTAAGAACCCCAACTAAGCAAACAACTGCTCCTGGTGAAGAGCTGAGTGAAAAGCTGTGGGGATGAGTACCATCTTTCAGCTACCGGAAGCCAAGGCAGCTGTGAATTCCTCACCAAAACACCCAGACTGGCAGGAGATGGAGCTAACTCGGTTATAGCTGGGAAAGGCAGGAACAGCAGCATGTACCAGAGGCCTCCAGTACTAAGTGCAGCTGGCACAGATCTTACACAGGGTTTTGAAGAGGTGACAATTTTGTCAGGAAAGTAATTTATTAAAATTTGGAAGCTGTTCCTAGAAACATTTTGTAAACTAAAGCTTCTTCCAACTGTGGTTTCTGCTATGTTGACCTTCCAACAATCGTGCCCTCTCTTGCCCATTGGTTAAATGATTTTTTACTACATTCTGCTGCTGAATAAACAGGTAGTAAACCTGAGCAACTGGAAAGAAAACGGGGAAAAGAAACCAAAACAAAAACCCAACAAGCCCTCAAGGATGTACAAAAGCAAAATAAGTTGGAAATTTTGTCTACTCACCAAATTGGTTATTTCTGCAATGTCTCAATGACCGAACAGTATCTGCAATCATGTGCTGCAAAGACAAAATAAAAAACATCAGTGCAAAGACCTGAGACAGATTCTGCCATTAGAAAAGCCTGAAAAATCTCCTTGCCCTACACTGTACAGCAAAAAGCAACTGTGGTAAGGTAGGAAATGAAGACAGCAGGAGAAACTTTGCTCTTTATCTTAGTGATACCATTTGATGAAACAGGGTTAGTCTAGATGTCTTATTGAGATCACACAGATTAAATGAGAACAACTCCCTAGCAGCCCATGGAAAGTGGTAATGAAATATAACCGAACAATTGCTCATTTTTGTTCCAGTGACTTTTATTAAACTGAAAGCCTACAGCAAGGAAGTCCTGTGGACTGGGTGAGTGCTTTGGAGTTCAACCCCAGCTTTCATGCATTATCTGAGGTATTGTGTAGTCTGCAGCCTCTCCTTCTGTCTCCACATGTTGTATAATTGGACTGTAAGCCTCTCTGCGGCGCAGACTACACCCCTTAGTGCACACTTGTGTAATGCCTACCACACTCAGGCACCAGTGTCAGCCAGGCAGTTCTCTGCAGCCTAAGCAGCACAAAAAACGGAGCCCATAATCTAAATGCTGCGGAGCAAGCACCCTGACATCTCCACAGGTATGTACCAAGTAAAACTGTCCTGTAGGTATGCTATTTTAACAACAGCTGGTGCTTACAGGGATATTGGTTGTTCACTTACATTAAGCAGAGGAAACAAAAGTAAATTCATTTTCTCATTCAGGCTCAGGTCATCCCCTTACAAAAATTGGGATTATTCACTACTAACCAGTAGAGGGAACTTATTTTCACTAGATACTACCCCTACAGTTCTTAAGCCATTACTTTTTAAAAATTTTACTTTTTCTGAGGCAATTTCTCACCAAATCTAGTAAGTAATGGAAGCAAATTGCAGTTAGCAGCAATGATGTGATAGCTCATGGCAACAGCTGATGCTCGTTTCACATCTCCCTCAAAAATTATCAGCGGTCCAAAGGATTAACTGTCTTGAGCAGAGTATGTTTAAGACCAGGATGATGCAGAAAAGCTCATCTCAACATCCTGGGAGTGGCTTACAAGGCTCCTCCACAGAAAAGCTTATCACAAGAACATGTTTAATGGAAACGTCATATTTCTTTCATCAGTAAATCAAAATAGTTTTTCTTGTTACCCGCTGTGCTTCATTTCCCATGAAATTACACAATCTCTTGTGCTGATGTCCTTGCACTGATTATAATGAAGTTCTAATGAGATGATCTAGATTTCACGATCAATAATGTGAGTACTGGCAGTATTACAACTTCCACCAGTGCTGCTACTGTGATGTTTTCCAGCCAAAACCTTTTGCATTTGGATTTTAGAAGTCAAAGAGACCCAACTGTCGCACACACTATAATTCTTTGCTGTCTCTCCTTTTAGTCGGTCACTGTGAGGGTCCATTCCAAGACTGGCTTCTGGAGGTGATGCTCTGGTAAGGGAAGAACCTCTGTGTAACATTTAAAGCAGAATCCCAGATCCTCTGGCTTTAGTATCGTAATTAAGCATTTCTCACTGGTTACAACTCTCTGGGATCCAAAAGTAATGCAGAAAGTCAGCCAATGTATCTGCAAAGCAAATGCTATCTCCTGACTGCTTAAACAGGTGCTTGCATACTTGTTAGTGTGATGAGTAACACACATTTCTTGTGGCTTTTCAGCCTACCAGCTACCCAGGATCGTTAGCACTCTTCTCACTGAGGACAGCAAAGCCTCAGGCTTGGGGTTGCACAGATATTTGGGGGTGGGGGTTGAGAACCCACAGCTGCACGTACACAGTCCTTACAGCTGAAGGCTCTAGGTAAGCAGGTGTTATTGAAAACGCTGATGGCCATTGACCTGTAATAGAGTTTGCTGGAGTGTGGCTAAGACATGTCATTGCTAAGACATAGCTGATGGCTGGAGAGAAAAACCTGAAGAAGCCACATTTCAGTGAAGCAGCTCAGAAAATGCCACGGAAATACCTTGAGATGTGACTGTGTAAGACTGTATCTTCATTTATTCCTTCAGATTTAGGTAGGTATGGTACTAAATATTGATCTAACAGTATTATAGACTAGACTTTACCTAAAATGCAGTTAAATAAACCACTGCAACCCCTTCACCTTTACTAAAGCTAGGTAACATTCCTAAGACAAAAGATCACTTCTTTTTCTTCTCTTCGCAAATTTCCTTCTTTACATTTTGAATTAACTTTGTATCCACTGCAATTGTGTCATGTCAAATCAAATTCAGTCATGGTAGGATTGCTGAGGTCTAAGAATATAAAAGAAGCAGGGATTGTAGGGAGAAAGAAGATCTTTTTATTAAACCAACTAATATAGTTGGGAAAAATAATGGTTCAGACTGACAAGTCCTCCTTCAGGTGAGATGTTTAATGCAGAAATGAAATATTTCAAAATACTGATCCAAACGGAGACACAAGAAACCATCTTTGCTTTGAAATTCATAAGTGGAAATTCTACTCATTTATGACAGCAAGCAAGTTCCTTCCCCAAAGCAGTAATCTGCTATGGTAGAATAACTCTTTTCTTCTTTTTCTGCAACAGCAAATTTGCAGGTGAGGTTCAGTGGCTTGAGCCAAATTGAGCAGGAGTCAATGTCAATCCTAATTTTTCTCAGCAGAGGCCAGAAAGTGCTCAGCACGTCAGTGTTCAGTACAGAACACCAAGGAGGACATTGTTCTTTGGGACAAAGCCCTTATAATTAGAAAAGAAAGATGGACTGATGTATATGTGATCACATGTGATGCATCTTGTTAATTCATGGCCATTGACTAAATCCCTTGACGTCCAACTGAGCCAGTGTAATACCAGTGTGCAGCCTGAGTTTCCACTACAGTGGTATTTAAATCTCTCCTAAGCCCCCACTTCCTAAGCTTGCAGTATTGCCTGCATTCATATGTACAGGGCTGCATGAGACAGCATGTTTCTGAGAGCGTGATCTGAATGATAATTTGGAGGAAGTGTCAATCTGAACAACCCTCACCCCACAACCATCACCTCAGCCTCTCCCCCCCTGCCATTTAAAATGCCCATTATCCATTTGAATGGAAAAGGTGAGATCCCGGCTCACTGAAGTCAATTAGCAAAGCTCCCACTGCCTCTGGAGACACAATGGAGACAGAAAGGAAAGGGATTCTTACCCAGGAAGCCCAGCATACATTAAGCAAATACATGATTACACAACAAACAAACAAATGAACACAGCCTGCTAAGACTGGACAAGAATTAGATCCTACATATTCACTAAATAAATATATGGGCCAGTGGGGGGATTTTAGTAACAATTATGGTACATCAAGGGCTAGTTTAATTTACATGTTAATTGGATGTACTTCCAAGAGGCAATGAAGAAGAACATGCTAATGAGTTTTATGCAAACACCTAAAGGTCAAACAGTTAATGGACTTGGGACAAGAAAACCTTTCATTAAATGCAAATCAGTATTCTTGTAAACTCTGCAACAAGAAAAGGTACAGAAATCAAATAGAAAACACGAAAAAAAAGGAGCTCAGGTTCAAAAGTCAGAGTCTACACCTGTTTGCAAGTTGAAAGACAACATACATTATGATAGAATGTGAAAGTAAGTTCAACATCTGGTTCATGAATAAATCCGTGGATGTGGGTTCATTCCCAAACAAGTGTAAACACATGGAGAAAATAGCTGGGCACAATTCACCAACCACAGCCATCTGGACTAACAGTCCCGTGGCACACCTGGAGCAACTGCAAAGAACATTTTGGTTTCTCGGTCAAATACTACAGGCCAACAAAAAAA